>VYXC01005179.1:491010-522877 GCA_013397175.1 Platysteira castanea | reverse complement strand
CCAAAATGAAGTTATTTAAAACTGTCGGGAGAGACTTGGCATGGGGAAACAGGGTTTCTGTTTCTTCTTATGATGCCGAGAATTGGTGTTATTGGTGTTATTATTCGAAAAGAGCTGTGTGAATCAGCAAAAGGACAGAGGGTCGCCTGCATTTGCAAAAGCGTTCTTGAGCAGAGCTCAAGGACTGGGGACGATGCGGAGCCTTGCACGAGGGAGAGGACACTCCGGCAGCCCCTTGAATTGAGCATAAACCTAAAGACAGGCTCTTTTGGGAATGGGGGGAGAGAGAGAGGCAGGGAGAGAAGGAGGAGAAACATAATATCTTGGGGGCTGGGGGAAGAGATTGCATGGTGTGAATGATGATGTGCACCGCTGAGGTAGCGGGGTCCGGGAAGGTCATTGGCGGAGCCTGGAAAGAGAACTCTAGAGAAGGAGAATTTTGCAAGGGGGTTAGTTAAAAATAATCGACTCTGCATGTCCTCCTGTTCGATGGGCATGCGGTGGAGGGAGTGGGTCTCCTTGCCTTCCCCACCACAAAAGCCAGCAGTCCAGCTCTGACTGGTGCAGATTTCCTGCATCCCCCCACTTGCCAATGCGACCAAACACGAGAGGAGGGAGAGGGACTAGTTTTCATGTCTAGCAGGGAAACTGCAGCAGGGAAAAGCTGTGTCCTGAATCCACACAGACTTTTAGGGAACTGACTCACGCCAGTGGCGCATGAGCCACCCCCCTTTTATTTGACTCCAACAGTCTTTATTGCAATTTGAAGGACGTGATGCAGAAGCTTCAGAGCAGGGTCACATCACTTTAGTTCTGTACAAATTCATGAAAAGAAACAATTGCTGCATGTCAGTCCATGCATTTCAATATGCAAGAACAGAAAAAAACCCCAACACCAAAGCAGTAAAGTCGTTGCTCTCTGGCAAATAGTTCTGAAGCATTTACCCTTTTTTTTTAGGATTTAAGGACGCTGCTCTCATACACTGGTTATATCAGCATGAACAACTGCAGAATGACTTGGGAAAAACTGCAGAACTCACCATGTCAAAAATCATCATTCTTTATCAACTGGATCACGGCAGCATCCAGAGGCCCCATTCAGGGCTCACAGTTCCATTGTGTCGGATACTGTAGACACATGTAATAAGAGAGATGGTCTATGCCCAAAGAGCTTATGATCTTAACCCATGATGAAAGACAACAGGTGTATAGTACAGACCCATGGGGGAAGGATAAGGGAAAAACAGCCTTGAGAATAAAAAGCAACAGGCCCAGCCAGGGACAAGTGTTTGGTGTCAGAAGGAAGTTTTAAGGAGATTTGAAGGAGAACAATAAAGGAGTTTTACGGTTATTAATGGAGAGATTTTTCCATGCATAATGGCTAACTTGGAAGAGAACATAAAATTGCTTGTTAAAAAATTGGACTGTGGAAAAGTGAAGGTTTGTGCCACTGGCAAAGCAGAGGGGAATACTGCCGAGTGACCATAAGGGCCTCATATCTGGCGTGCTCTCAGCCTAGAAGCAACAGGGAAAGAGGTTCCCAGCTCCTTTCTAGTGCTTTAAATTTATATTTCTAGTCCCAGGGAAGAGTATTATATGGAATTTTTTTCTCTAGTTCAGGCTTCAGTATTTTCTGTCTTGTACTTCACACTAGCTTACCTTATGAAAAATATCTGAGGGTAAAGAAGTAAGTATTGGTATAGTTGCCTTTTTTTTAAAAAAAAGGGACTCAAATGAAAGCCCACAGGTTATTTGCTATAGGAAATTTAGTGTTATAAAAGTGTTATCTAAGTTGAGGCTTTGATGTCTGAATTACTCATAAGTATCAAAGCCACACATGAATTATGCAGGACATCCCCAAAATTATACCCATCTGTGAGTAGGTGGTGTTTCAACCTTGCTTCACATAAAATCTATGTGTGATGTGTAATGTCAAACTTACCCCTTACAGAAGTTTGGCATTGCTGATAGCTGGGGCTGTATTAAAAACCTACACTTTTATCCCAAATATGCTGAGGCAGGAACATCCCTAGCTCCCCTCTACTCGAGATTCACACCCACTTCCCTTATACCCTCCTGGAATTAAAGACTGCATCTGCCACAGTGAGTCATCAAGAGCTTACTCATCAGCTTTATGCAGGATTTTAACTCCTGAGAGCAGAACTGGTCAGAAGGAACCCGCATTTCTTGAGGAGTTCTGGCACATGTTCTCCTCACATGTACCACTCTAATGTGACACCTCTGTCAGGTTTTAGATATTATGACATTTTTAAAAGAAAACTGTTTCACCTGTACTCTTCCAGCTTGTTCACTTTTAAAAGATCTTTTCACATATCAATTTTTGAGTGTCATTTAAAAAATAATTCAGCCTGCCAAAACAGTTTTTTCTTGGTTTTTTTTTGTTTGTTTTTTTTTGTTTTGTTTTGGTTTTTTGGGTTTGTTTTGTTTGTTTTGTCTTGTTTTAACTCCCCTCATATTGTATAATTTCACCAAGATTAGGATCTTATTCTGGACCTTTAATGTATCTAACTCATTTATTTCTCAGCCTTGCAGACAGAGAACTGAAAGGCTTAGTTATTAAAAAGAGACGTCTTATGACTTTCCCATGAAACGCATGGCATTTGCCATTTTTACTAAAATGTCTGGAGGCAGAAAACTTTTAAAAGGTTCTTTTTTTATATAAATGGAAACTAATATAAAAAGTAATGCTATTTTCATTTTTCTTGACAAATAAGATTTTTAGGGTATTTTGAAGCATCATATAAACCTGGATATAAGACTATTAATTAATCTTGTCTCACTTGAGGCTGCTGGAATTGAGACATCAAGATATAAACTACTTGTTCTTTAACACAGAGAAATAGGAGCAATTTTAGGGCACAAATCATCTGACCTATTCTAGACATCTACTTTAGGATGACGTGACTCATGCTCTAAAGACGTTTAATTCTTCCTCGTGTATGGATGGAGCCTATATTAGATGTAGACTTCTACATGACAGAGGTCTAGATAGGACCACATGGATCCCACCTGCTGTGTTATACATGTGATTGAGCATTTCCCCAGAATGGCTGGTGAGGGCACTAAACTATTAATATAGCTACACAAATTAACACTCCAAAGAAAACTCATGTGATATCAGCAATGAAAAATTACTGAAAGTCATGATTATCAAACATTAGATTGACTGGAAATAAAGAAAACACGTGGAAACAAAACAGAAAAAAAGCCATGTGATTCAGGCTAACTGAATTAATAAAAGAAATGTCTACAAGTTTAGAAAACTTAAACTAGAGGAATGTATTTGCTTTCTCACTTCAGAGACTGTAGAAAAAACAGCTGTATTTATGACCAAAAAGATTCCTATAGGAATTCCAGAATTCAGCAGGAAAGGGCATTTTCCCACTTCATCAAATTTTCACACCAGAGTAGTGTAAAATATGCAGTTTAGATGGAAAACTCCAAGAAAACACCAGCGTCAGTGTCACCATGCAATACACAGCAACAGTGGGATATCTGATACGGATTTTTCATGGTGTTATGGTATTTTGCTGTGTACAGGAATTAGTGAATTCACGTAATTAAACACTGGCAGAATATGATCTTTGTGACCATCCTAGGGAGGGAGTTATTAGGTTCCATGCTTTAAGATATCTTCATTTAAATACAAAGGTAATAATGCTATTTCCGGTCAGATAGAGTCAAGTGTATCGACACAGGTCTTTTTGAATGCATGTCCTTGTTGGTGATACTTGAAGGTAGATAGACGTAATATTAAAGCTGCCAAAGACATTTGAAATCTCTGTGATGTGTTTATTTGTACATAGCTTTTATCTGCTGATTTTAGTAATGAATTGATTGTCCACTATGTTGCAAATCCCTCCAGCTCAAGAGCCAAAGTGCCACTGACTGGTAGGAGAAAAGGGAAGGAAATCAGAGTTGCCATGTGTGCAGGTGACTGCAGAGGCCTCCACATGGCAAGCAATCTGTGTGGCATGGCTCACAGAACTGCTCACTGGGAGAACCTGTTTGCCATGGCCAGGGCTTTGCCTCGTGCACCTTTCCTGCCATAGCACACGTCGGGTCTCATCAGAGGTTTCTGCCTTCTTCATGCTCCCATACTGTCGGTGCTCAGTTGAAGCTGAAGTCTCGGCAGGGTTTGCCAGCAGGCTGCAGGGCATCCCCGAGGCTCTTCCTTTGGCTTGTATTCTTCTTCTGTAGATCGTTCACTAAGTAAAAATTAGGTGGCCTTCATTCACCAGCCAAGGCACATAGCTTGACCATCAGCTGGATGCTACTTACCACTGCTAGACTGGAGCTACAGCCAGCAACCAGGTCGTTGCCACCTTGCCGGGCAGGGAGAAGGTGCCTCTCGACCCCCGCCCAGTTCGTTAGGAGCTGGGTGCGTGCCCCACTTACCGCTCCCTGTGCACCGCAGCAGGCACAGCAGCAGCCCGGCGCGCCGTCCCCGGAGGGAGAAGGCCCGTGCCAGCTCCATGATGGCTCTATGCCTGCTTTCTGGAGCGGCCAAAGGCCTTGAGAGCTTTTCCGACGGAAGGGATTACCTCTCCCTCCAGGGCATCGTGGTCACCCAGGACGTTTCATGCCGAATGGCCCTGAGCCCGGGCCTGCAGCGACCACGCGGGGCTGCTCCCGACGGGGCCGCGGCGCTGACCCCGCCAGGGCAGTAGGGGCCGGGCGTAGCGGGCCGNCGGCTCCCGCCCCGGGACAGCCCCGCCGCACGGCGCCGGCAGCGCCGGCGGACGGGCCGGAGCCGTGCCTTGTGGCCGGGCTGTGCTGCGGCCGCCGGGCAGCCCGGCTGGGCAGCGCGGCAGGAGGAGCGCTCCGTGCAGAGCGCCGGTCCAGAATGCCGCCAGCGCTGCTCAGCCAGCTGCGGGGAGAGCGACCCAGCGCCACTTTGCCAACCAGCAGCACGAAGAGCTGACGAGCAAGACCATAATGGGGCAGTCAGAAACACCATTCGTCTTTGCGATCCCTCCAGCCGGTTGTGGTGCATTGACCGTGTTCCCGCAGCTGCGACCACAGCTACGGATGGGGAGCCAAAGGGGAACACGGGGCTATGCACCCCAGTTGCTGGGCAACCATCGTGTGCCCGCTGCTGCTGAGGAAGGCAGCAGCCTCTGAGGACAAGGGAGTGCCGGGCATGGGCCACGCAGCGACCTGGAGGCAGCTCGGCATCAGCCCACAGCTGAGTGGGGTGGAAGTGGTGCTGGAGGCTGTGTTTGGGAAAGGAAGGACATCTGTGCTTATGTGGGGTGTTCTGACACATCGTAAGAAGATCAGTTCTTTAAGTTGTCTAGCCTGTGTTTACTAAGAATTCTCCTTTTCTGCTAATCATTTAGAAAATATTTCAGTATCGCCATCTCCATCATCTTCTTCCTTCCCGGTTCCAAATCAATAAAAACTTAGTCCTTTCCGACATTATTTTAAATGTACTATCTCCATCTAACAGAAGTCCTTACACCATCACTAGGAATTCTTGCTTTACAAATGTTTTAGAAAATTCGTATTTTTTCAAACTGTCAGTGACTTTCTTCCTGTAGACTTCAGCTTGACTTAATCACTTTTCCCATTTTGCAAATAAATTTTACACTTTTTCTTCTCTCCCCAGTTTAAAAATTCTTTTCAGTATTATACATTGCATTTGTACTCTGACTGTTGTTGTAACCACTAAATCACATCAGGCTTAAAAGCTACCCTTTCCATGAAATATAGTTTGTTAGCCATCTAACAGAATTCAGAATTTGAGTTTGTTTTCTTCCTCTCTAAAGCTTTTCTACTTTCACTCTCACAATTTCCCATTTTTGGGGAATCACTGATTCCTCTGATTGACCGTCCCCTCTCGTGATTTCCTGAGGTACGATAGTGATGAGAAAGTCCTCTGTTTGCTGGTAGTGAATATAGTTGGGTCACTTGGAATGCAGTCACTTGGAAACCTCCACTCCCTGCTACAGTTATTATAATCCTTTGCATGCCTGTGTCTGTTTCACTTGCTTAAATGTTATCCAATTACTTTGTTGATAACTAACATATTTCGCGTGGTTTTGCCTGATGATTTTCTTAATCATTCTGTTGCTAGTTCACCAGCAATTCAACAGTATGTAACTGCACTGATTCAGTGATGTGAAGGAAAAGAAAATAATACAACCGTTTGCTTTAAATAACTACCCTAGATATACGCTCATGCTTTCCTTTTGGCTGGCCAAGACAAAAGTATCTCCGACTAGAATCTTGCTTGTTTCTCCTCAACTTACTGCTTTTACAGCAAGACTGGAGACCCTTCCCTCTTGTACAGGGAGCAACGGGGGAGAAACTCTGGAGAAGTCGGTAGTTGTGGGGAGCCGAGGGACTGTACGATTACAAAGCCACTCCCCATAGAGGACTGCCGTCTTCTCTTTAAGCCATTTCTGTTTGCCCAATCTGAGTAAGTTTATAAAGGAATTGGGCAAAAGGTGAAGGGAAGGAAGAGAAGGGACCACACTGTAAAAATTGCCATCAGCATAATCTTTTCAAATTATGTTGTGAGCTACCAAAAATATTTTATATAGTGTCCTATTTGCTGTTGAAGGATTGGAAATGCCTGTGATGTGTATCTACAGATAAGGAGTTTTTCTACTCCAGATCTTTGCCATGAACACCTGCAACCCATGTTTGCTGTTACACAGGGAGTTAATCAACGGTAACAGTTGTCTCTTCTAGGTTAAAATAAATTAAAATCAGGCTTTCCAGAGAAGGAAAAAGAAACTAACAGCAGTGGTTCTGAGCTACTACACAGCCCTCAGTGTGACTCTCCCTTCCCTTCTCTCTGGATCTCAAGGCACTGCTTTTATGAGGGTCATCAACACACTTCTGAGTACCAGGCTGTATCGTTATCCCTAGCTAGAATATCTCCTCCCTGCGGAGGAGCAGAACAGAAAAGAGTCTCCATTCCTTTGCTCCCACTCCTCAAAATTCATACTGGTTTCCATATCCTACCCTTCATTTTCTCAGAAAAAACTGTCAAGGAGATGAAAAGCTCCATACTAACAAGAATTTGCTTCTCCGCCTTCATAGCTCTCTTGACAAAGAACAGCTTTCCCACCCTGTTGTTTAGATTTCATCAAAGTCTGCAAACCTGAAATCCACCATAGGAATTTCAGTCCCCTCCCAGAAGCTGTTATTCCAAGAGAGCTTAGAAATTCATCAGAGGGTCTGAAAAACACATCAGCACTGGGAATCCACAAGTAGGATTTCACACCAGAAATAGCTGCCGCCTGAACTACTTTGCTTTTTCTAGGCATTGCAGTGAAATCACTGACAGGCAACGGGGAAATAAACTGTTTGGGAGGTTCCTGTGCTTCCTCTGCTTTAAATATTGCTCTAGGTTTGAGGAGGAGAATGACAATTACTGTCAGGGATTCTCAGGGACTGACTTTATAGCACAGCCAAGCACTGAGAACTCACTTCTGCAGATACGGACAAATTGGCTGTGACTACCTTGCCTGTACTGCAGTAGCACTGCAGCCAACAAGAACTAAGCATGCAAATATTGAGACATCAGGCAGACATCTAGTATTAGGTATCCTACTTTTTTTAACGGGACAAAGGCTTGTGAAGAAACACATGGCAAAACTGAAGGAAAATTATCTTGCCAAGCCTCATGTTATCCCATTTGTATAAATCTTGATATGAACAAGCAGAAGGCATTTGCTTGAACTTTCTGGAATTCATACCTTGTATTCCTATAATCATGTGAGTGTTCCAGCGCTGTATCTGGGAACCTGGTTCTGCTGCCCTGCTGGGGGCTTCTAAGGAGAGCTCTGTTACACCAAGCTTGTAAGCTTGCTTCATTCTCTAGAGCAGATGTTGTCTGGTTGTGTCTTCCAGTGGGGTGATGGCGATGATACTGCAAACCCCATTCCTAAAAAAAAATGGAGCAAGCTTCCATCTTAGGTAAGCTATCACAGCACCACTCCATTGCTGGAGCTTTGACAACTGATATGAATGCAAGACAAGCAAATTTCAGTCTTTTATTCCACTATTTTACTCAGGTAAAAAAATCCTTTTATAGTTCATCATTGCAAACACTCAGAATTTGTGGGCCATTCTCAGTCACAGCTTACACAATTAGGAAGCTGTGGAAGTCACCATAGAAGGACAGATGAAAGCAAAACCCAGGTACACCAAGCACAGGGAGATGAGCCAAAGATCTAAGAACTGCTTAAACATTTACAGAGTCAAGCAGTGAAATTCTGGAAAGACCGTTTGCAGACCAGGTGCTCAAAATACCTGACTCTTAACTGTAAAAGTGTGAGGACTGAGGGCTTAGTAAATGTTCTTGAATAGTCCTCTCTGTAGATTTGATTGTCACTAAATTTTTCCCGCATGCAGATTTTGGTCCAGTAGTCCCCATGTTTTATTTATAATTTAAGTCATATGCTGCTTTCGTAATTTTTTGTCTAGTCATTTAAAACATCTTTGCATAGTAGTCAGACAAAAGCAAATCTTGGGCATATTTATTATTTTCCATTTTCCTTGAGTTTAAGCCAAGTCTGTATAGTGTTTCATCTATGAAACACTTCAAATTCACTTTGAAATTTTACTTCAATGCTACTCAAAAGTTGAGGCATTGGAGTTGCCTATTAACAGTGAGTGCTATTAACAGTGCCTATAACAGTGAGTGAGAATTAAGCTTATTTCTTAATATTTCTGTAAGGTAAAAATAAATCTTTAAGACTTTAAAGTAACATTTTAAGCGATTTTTTAAGTGATCTCAAACACTCGTTTGTAACACAAATGCCACACTCAAAAAATAACCATGCCAGTAACAGGCTTTGAAAAAAGTAAGCCATTTATAAGGATGTTTTACAAGTGGGGTCTCTCCTCAAGAACAGAAAATAAAAAAAACTTCCATTACTGAAATAACTTTAAATTATGCATTTATAAGAGCAAATATTCAAAAAATAGAGCCTAAATTAAGACTGAAAAGCTAAGATTCTCAGAACTGTTGTTGATGTCTCTTTTTGGCCAATTACATTCAAAACCTCTGAAAATGTCTTACATGAGTGCTCAGTAAGTGAACTGCAGGAACTACTTAGGAGAAAATTAGGTTCATTAAATCTCTTCATAGAATCACAGAATTGTTTCGATTGGAAAAGAACTCTAAGAGAATTGAATCCAACCATAAACCCAGCACTGCCATGTCCACTGCCACTAAACCATGTCCCTAAGTGCCATATCTACCTGACTTTTAAATACCTCCGGGGATGGTGACTCCACGACTTCCTGGGGCAGCCCGTTCCAGTGATTGACAAGAAGAAATTTTTCCTAATATCCAGCCTAAAACGTACTCTGGAACAACTTCAGGGCTTTCTCTCTCATCCTGTCACTTGTTACTTGTGAGAAGAGGCCAATCCCCACCTGGCTACACCCTCCTTTCAGGCAGTTGTAGAGAGGGATAAGGTCCCTCTGAGCCTCCTTTTCTCCAGGCTAAACCCCCCCAGCTCCCTCAGCTGCTCCTCACAGGACTTGTGCTCCAGCCCCTTCCCCAGCTCCGTTGCCCTTCTCTGTACATGCTCGAGCCTCTCAATGTCTTTCTTGCAGTGAGGGGCCCAGAACTGAACACAGGATTTGAGGTGTGGCCTCAGCAGTGCCGAGTACAGGGGGACGGTCACTGCCCTGGTCCTGCTGGCCACACCACTGCTGATCCAGGCCAGGATGCCATTGGCCTGCTTGGCCATCTGGGCACAGGTGGATCATGTTCAGCTGCTGTTGACCAGCACCCCCAGGTCCTTTTCCACTGGGCAGCTTTCTAGGCACTCTGCCCCAAGTCTATAGTGTTGCATAGGGTTGTTGTGACTCCTCAATGTCTTTAACTATTTATTTACTTATGTCCTAAGTAAGGATAAGGATTTCAGTGCCTGAGGTTAAGCTCCCACTGTTTAAAATTACTAGCCTCATCTTTTTGTAGTGAGATTACACTTTCATTAATTTGTGGCACCTTTTCATGTGAAAATTTAAAATACTCACTTTACATCACTTCATACCTCCTCAGCCCTTCTGAAAATTATGTCAACCCAGTCTAATCACTACAGGTTTCCTATTTCATAGGATACATAGACATCACTAAAGAGTTCCTATTTCATGGGTATACAGCTATGATCTTTGCTTTAGAGTGTTTGAGTACTCACAGGTGTAATTCTGCCAGGTTATGGAGAACAGACAAGAGCTGCCAAGAAGTCTATTAAGCATAGTACTTTTAAATTCACAGTACTTTTTTTTTCACATGATTCTTAAGCCAACTGAGAAGAAAAGTTGGTGCAGACAACAAGACAGCATGCAATATACACCATGAGACAACATTTCAAATACTAAATTCTGCCTGTAATCGGCCCTCCCAGCAACTCCTTTCAAGAGTAGTCCTTAGATAAGCTATTCCTGAGTAGCAGGTAAAATTATATAGTTTTTTACATCTTTTAAACAGCATTTAAGCACAGAGATCACAGTTTTTACTCCTTTTCCTATTTAACATGGAGCAGTCTGACTCCTCCCCTACACTTTTTATGTGGGCAGCACAGGCATACAGCTTGCAGCTATTGTGTGTTCAGGGACTTAGGGCTGACTGCGGCTGCTTTGACCCTCAAGACTTCACCCACCCTTGTCAGGCTGCAAATGCAAATCCTACCTCTGTCCACTAGCCAAAAATATTCAGCAGCAACCTCCAACCTCCTGAGGCAAGATTCACACAAGCGGCTCCAGTTTCAACTGCTTGATGGTATAGAACTGCATGGGCTTAACCAGTCTTTCTCCAAGGGGGAATATAAACAGCTCAACTCAAGGTCAGTTATGCCCAGAACATTACAAAACATTAATTCACATTGAGCTGGAGAGGAAAAGTTCCTGGCCTTGCACTCCTTCTTGAATATATTCACAAACACAGGCACCCTTGCTCCTCCTAATGCTGATATTTAGAATACATGTAACTGCTGAAAATTAATATCCATTAGGCTGCTTTTTTAAAAAAAAAAAAAAAAAAAAAAAAAGACTGTTCCGTCTTCACTGAGAACCAAACTGGGTATCTACAGACACAAAAGAAGAAAAAGGCAAAATTCCTATCTCATGAGAAATACAGGTCCCAGTCAACCAAACAAACCACCAGTGTAGACTGACAGGCAAGGATTTCTCATGCTGCAGAATGCTGTCTCATGCTGTTTGGAGGACATCTGTTCCCAGTCATGACAGCCTAGCTGGTTCCCATCAGTTCCAGCATTTCAATAGTCCTAACTGCTGCTGCACGGAAATTACTGTTGAGTCTGCAGAAACTCATCCAACCTCTTTTTGCTGACGGCATAAACTATGAGATTACAATGCCATGTGAGCTGTTTTTACATCTTGTCTTCTGGGCTTTGTTTTCTCCCTCTGATTGCTTATAGTTATTGAAAGGTTCTTACCCTTCCCTGGTTCTTTACTTTTTGAGCAAGATGCAATCAACTCAATTCAATCATCTCTGATCTCATCTCCAGTTCTGCTCTCAGTATGGAGCTATCTCATCAGCTCCACATTTCACTGCTGCCTTGCCTTTCTTCTTAGTCATGTTTTAACGTGGCTGTTTGATGACTAAAGCAAGAAATACTTACTCATGTACTGTGTCCTCAAGCTCTGAATCACCGAGCATTTAGCATTTTGCTCTTAACACAGAGAGACTTTGCAGTGGGTATTATGACATTTCAATGTGTTCCTACTTTTCTACTAAAAGTTCATTTAGTTCTTCTTCTGTAACAACAGCATCCTCTTCAACATTTTTACCAAATTTATCATCCTCAAACTATGAGACTCCTCAAAGAACTATGTCTGTAAAACAGAGACTAAAAGAATTCTAGAGCAAGACCCTGTATCTTCCTACCAGCTATGGCCCCTGTGCCATAACCTCTTTGTCAAAACTATCTTCAGCACCAAGGCCCCTGCCTTGTAGCACAGACATCTTCTGAAATGCCAGGAGCTAATATATCCTCCTCCTCCTCCTCCTCCTGATGTGACCATTCTCAGCTGTGGAGGGTTAGAGCTACAGCAGAGCCAGATGAAGAGCTGACTTACTGTGTCCTGTCCATGATGTACCACACCTATATAGAGACAATCCCCTTTGCACAAAGTGGTCAGTAGAAATGCTCAAACCTCAAGCTCTTCCTTTAATTAAGCTTTTCAATATTAAGCAACATTTCTGACATTTTTTGAATTGTCTTTGTATTTGTGTGACCATTATGCTCAGTGATTTCTAAGTGGCATTGTACCTTCAGGAGAGGAATCCTCTATGATATCTTGCTTCTCTGGAACACTTCTTTTTTATTCTTGTTTAACTCTTTTGCCAGTTTTAGTACAGCCAGCAGTCTTTAACAGATGATGAACCAAAGAGAACCACAACTTCAGATTTTAAATATCTGAAAGTCTGTAGAAGTCCCCGGGAAAAACAAAAACTCTGCTTCAGTTTAAATTGTGTACACAAAGACTGGCAGCACCTTTGAGAATTAAAAATCTCCACAATATAAATGCAACTAATGTAATCCCAAAACAACAGGCTGTCTTAACATGTATCGATAAATAAAATACAATCTGTGCCACAAACGTGGTTAAGAGGCTTGAGGGACCAAGATTCAGAGGAGACCAACACGAGTTACAAGAAAAGGAAAATACTTCTTTTGCTGGGTTTCTGTTTGATTGCTTTTGAACAGGCCTTTTATTCAGCACTTCCTGACATGAAACCCTGATCCAGAAGCGTTCCAAGCACAAACCCCATTCAGATTTCAGCAGAAATTCGGTGGATGCAGAACTCACGAGGTTAAGTCTGGTATGCTGTGTACAGTGACAAGTGCTCATATATGCAATAAGTAACAGCATCTCCTTTCTAACAGGAATTTAGAGATTTTTAGGCAGAATTGCAGGGCTACATTATGAAGGCACACTGTAAGTCACCAAAAACTCCAAAAAGAGAACACTCTTTTCCCTGAATTGAAGCTTTGGCCTGAGGTTCTAACCTTCATTTCAGTTTGTGACATGTAAAAGCTACAGATAAATACAAACAGAATTCCTCTTCCTCCTCTCATCATCATAACACTCTTGATCACAACATTATTAGATATTTTTCAGGCTGCTAATTCAATGCCTACTGGCAATTCTGCTCTCTCCTCTTCAAGCACATTTTTAATGTTATCCCATCTGAAATTCAAGTCTGGTAAATATAATAAATTTGATTATAACTTAGATTCCCTAGTTATTAAATTAGCTTATTTTCAGAAACTATGCTGAATCTAAAGGAGAAAAATCGGCAAATTATACCTGACAACTTTAATGCACTTATAACTATATGAATAAAAGATGTGATTCATCATAGATAATAAGCCTTGCAAAAACTTTGGGTGAGCTGAGAAAATAATGCTAACAGCTTTGTAAAACTACTTATAATTTAGAATCATTTGAGTGGCAGAGCAGATTCTAAAGACTACAAAGTGGTCCAAATTGCATTAAATTTTCTCTTGCAGAATTTCTCTTCTTGTGACAGCAGTAACTTTTACTTTCATAACTGCCGATGTAAGATCAGGTATGAGAAACGAGACAAGACACCTTTTGTGAGTAAACATCTTACCATTCTCTGATTTGTTAGAGGACAGTAAAAACCCTCACTTTCTATCCACAAGCCTAACACACAGTATTATTTATTACCTCTAGACAATAGAGTTGTGTTTTGTACAGTATCAGTACTGTAACTCCAGGGTGCACAGGAGAAGGGAGGACAGATGACTTCAATGTCTAAACTCACTTCTGTAGGACATTCACTATTTGTTCTGGCTAAGCTGTTTCTAAGGGTAGGGGATGAAGATGATGAACAGGGCAGATTAAGTTTTAGGCCATCAAGTGTATGTAGAAATACAAAAGATAAGGGAATACAAGGGATTTTTAACTTGTATCATTATATACGAAGGAACTAGAACGAGGTGCAGTAAATAAGGCACAAAGTTAATAGTAGTGGTTCCCACCATGCTTCAGACATTTTTTCTTTTGTTACTTGCTTTTATTGAACCATAGTCTGTCCTATCTCTTCAGAATGTAAGTTACAACAAATTAGAATCAGTGGAGTTATAGCTAGGAAAATTTAAAAGCTACGTGTAAGATGGATATAAGAAAGTAGCAGTAGTAGCATCAGACTGACAGACATCCTTGGATTTAAAATCAAACGTGGACACCAAAAGTTTGGTAATGCAGAAATTTTTATTTTATTTTTTTAAATTTGCAATTATCAACCAGAAACTGTCCAAATAAAGCAGTATTTGCAGAAAATGTTACAAATAGTATCTGCCTTCAGGGATTATTTCCAGCTCTGTTACTGCCTTGTTTTAAGATCTTATACAAGTCATTTCAGCCTAATGTGTTCCATGGTACAAAAAAAAAAAAGGAATTCAACCTCTAGTGACTGTCCACAGATGCTGTTATATAACTAGTTCTTGATAAGGTACCCTAACCTTTCAGAGCAGCAGGGTCCCCTGTTGCTCTCCCTGCAGGGATCCTGGTACCGTCCCAACTACCAGTGGCAGGTGAGTTTCTGGTGATCAGCAAGTAAACCTAGCTGCTGAATATACACAGTATTACATATAATAAAATAGGGATTATATGAAAAGATACTGAGGAGGAGAATACACTAAAAGGAGAAGAAGACAAAAGTGATTCCATGTCTGTTAAGTCATTTAGATCCTAATTATCTGTAACAAAAACTGCCAACATACAATTTATTCAATATAATAATGCAATACTTATTCCTCAAACTCGCCTTCCACTTTGTCCATCCAGGTCTGACAAGAACAGTGGGCTGTTTGGGTGCTGAGATGTTACCAGCACTGACAGACCACTGTCATGGGTAGATTTGGGTAAGATCACACCATGGATAGTCCCTGGTTTCCAGCAGGTCACCCACAGCCTCTTCTGGTCCTCAGTGCTTCACTGGTGCCAGTTTTCTGGAGCTTCTCAGGGCTTATGGAGTAGGAGGCTCCTGACTGACCTAAGGTCCTCTGAGTGAAAATGGCAGTTTCTCTTGCTGCTGTGGAGAACAATAAATAGCTTGCTGTCATCAGTCACCCTCTCCCTTCTCATAGAACCCCACCCAGCTAACTTTGAGGGGCAATCTAGCACGGTATGCCGAGCACTCCTAAATGCCTTCAACTACCACAGGCAAGTAGGCAGGTATCCTCTGGAACATTGGATAATCTACCTTTGTGAGCTCTCTCCAAACTCTCTCTGCAGTAGATGATAGGAGTAATGTCTGAACTGACACAGGATATACATATTTTTCATGCAAGTCAAGACACAAAAAAGACATAAATTCCAGTGCTCCCAAATACAGATGTTCATAAGCCCAGCAACAAGTTAGTACACAGGGAAGGAGTGAGGATACCACAACTTCTCCCATGCAAGTCTTCCCTCAGCTACACCTTGAAGTAACACATCCCTGCTTTCATCTGTCATCAGGGTGGCACCCCATAATCAAACTCTGTCTGACTATCTCCTTTGTTGCCAACTCCAGCATATGTGCCCAGCAAGTTTGATATCCAGATCTGCAAGAGTTCCTTTCCAAGAATCTCTGCAGCAACCATACGCAGTAAAGAAAAGCAGTTTACGATGTAGATATTTACAGCCGAACAAAAATTATCTCAGTTCCCCTTACAGTCAGAAAGACTGATATGAGTATTTCTTTGGTTGAGATTCAACTGAGCCATTTCAACATTTATCTTGGGATGAGACAAATCATGCCAGAGATGCCTACTTACTCCATTATCAAGAGCATAATGTGATAAAATTCAGGTGCAGACACCTATATGTGGACATTTCTTTTTAGTGGGATGAACCTTACCCATGTCATACACATCCCTGCCCTTTTACACAAACTTCCTCGTGCATGCTTTAGTCCCACCAGTCTCCTCCGTTCCTCAGAATTTTTAGTTACGGCTGATTTGCAGTAGATCCTCTGGACTACTTCAACTAAATCTCTCCACTACAGACCAGCCACAGAGAGTCTACACCTAAGCTGCAGGAACGTGAGACTCACAAAAATGCCACGTGAACAGGAGATTCCCTAAGCCTTGTGAACATGAGACAGTCTGTGTATCTCAACTTTTTGCTCTTGGTATAGCTTATGCCTTCTTGGACACATGCAATTCAGATATTCCGGAATACCAACCCCCTCGAGTTCCCTCAAGACCTTTCTTTTCTCTAGAAAAAGGTTATGTAATGGCTTGGAAATCCTCTCTGGGTGTACTCAGCAAAACAGCTCCTGCCTGACTAGTTCCAAATGGGGACTGTCAACTTTATCCATAACTTTGTCAGGGATTTTTATTAGTGCCATTATTACTGTGTCTTTGTGAGTGGATCCAACAGTCCCTTTTGATGCTGCTACAGACTGAGGATCCCTCACTAACAAATATACTGAGACTCCCCACAGTATTTACATGAATAGTAAGGCTGTTTTTCAGCTCTGCAAGTGCCAGGTGCAGACACCTATGGAAGGAGATTGTGCTGACTACAATAAACTTCATATTACGACTTTCAACATTTTTATGAAAAGATCACAGAATCTCTTACAGTTCTAACTATTCTATGAAAAAGATCACAGAATCTCTTACAGTGAAGGTTTGTGTCTACCACACACTCGTTCTACTAGGTTAGATCAGACCCTATACTAATTTTAGTTACTAAACAACTAAACATACATATATGGAAAATAATCATGCCTTCCCCTGCTTATACAAAAATAGGTGCAATCACAGCTCATAAATAGTATTCTGAGCAAAAGAAGAAAATGCTGTTTGAAATAATGGAATACATTACCAAAACCAGTAATTTAGAGTTTTATAATTCCTTTCTTTTACACAGAAATAATTATATGTACTTCACCATCTCCAGTAGTATTAAAGATGTGATAGTTAAAGTAACTTTCATTAATAAATCACAGTAGCAGTGCAACATGTTATTAATACTTGCTTTAGACTGCAGTCTGGGAAAAGAAACAAGAAAGAAATATATGATGCTGCTTCTACTTCAACACTTCATATATTTTAAAAATATTTTACAGGTTAAAGTACTGATAATTCTATAATTGTTTCTTTAGTAATACTGTGAAGTAATGCCTTGCCATCTTTATAGTATTTTTTGAACTACATAACAATAATTATTTTAAATTATATCAGTCTCAGTCACATTGCATTTAAAAATATAAAGTCAGAGTCCCTAATAAATCCTTCTGGTTTTTCAAGTAACACAGATAAAATTAACTTTGCTAATCTTGACATGTTTTATTGTACCCTTATGTACAATTTCTATCCCTCTCTCTTTTTAAGTACAGAATCTATACAGCAGAAAGTCTTAGGCAATCTTAACTATAGTTATTCCTGCCAACTCTTCCTATAAAACTTAGGGTGAAATACTGGTATAATTAAAATTGATTGCAATGCTCACACTGATTTGAGAGAATGAAAGAAAAGAGAAGAAACACTCCCTGAAACACAGCAAGGTCCTAGCAACATGATTCTATAGTTACATAGGAAGCACTGGTAATAAGATTTCAGGAAATCCTATGATTAATATATTATAGGCAAAATACATATATAAATTTGTATATATTTGTATGTATATAAAAATACAGGTTAAAAGTCAAAGGGATAGGATTTCACTTAGATATAGATCTTTTTAATCAGTGCTAGAAGCATTGCAGAAGAATGTTTGCAAGGGAAGAAAAATGAACTATAACTTATTCAGCTGGAAACATGAGGAAAATACAATCGCTAAAACACATAATGTAATTCCATTACTTAAAACGTTTTCAGGGGACCTCTATTATTGTTGCAAAAGTGCCATGGGATGTTATCATTAAAAGATAAAATAGCAGTTGAAACACAGTGCTCATCTAATAGCAAGAAAGTCCCCAGTCTTCAAAGATTTATGTATACAGCTAGTTTTATGCAGTCGAAGTAGTCTTGTTTCAGACCACAGGATTTTTCAAAAGGCTTAAAATTAGGCATAATATATGAAACTTGTCACAGAATTGAAACCTATAGCCTTACTTGGAAAGTAACCGCAAATATACTTTTCAAATCAAAAAAATACATATTCCTTCACAAGAGAGTATCAGTTTTGATCTGCCTTTTGTATTCACATTAGTGTTTAAGCAGTCTGTGTACCATTTCTTTTATGAATCAAATATTTATCACAAAAAGGTCACTGCCAACTTAGAAACTGTATTTTAAAATCTTTCCAATTCCATTACTGTTATTTTCCATTCTCAAACTCCTTCTATTTTAAGTAAGAATTTTCTTTTCAATTTTTTTCTCTGATTTTTAACTTAACTTAAAAAAAATAATTCTGAAGTTTGAGGGAACTTGTTACATATGCCAGCAATGTTTTTCAGCTAACTACATACAGAGTGTGGGGAGACAGTATGTTAGAAAGGTCAATATAAATGAATGCTATGAGAGGTATTTGGGGACACATATCTTAGATAAATTTTAATTCTTTTCCTTTTAAATGGACTCTATCATGATAAGCTTTCAAGTAACTTTAGCAAGTTGAAAATATTTGAAGATAAGCTATATTTATAGTGTAGCTCCTAAATGTAAAGATTGCTGTGAACTCTTATTTATGAGCTGAATAGTGTTATCTAGCTACAAAATGTTCACTTTTTTTTTCAGTTTTACTAGTGGATGAATGTTGACTGTGTGGTAATTAGTTCCATTTCCATCATCTCCAAAGCATACAAAACAATTGGACTTTTTGTAAACTAAGAGCACACATCATCTTAAAAGATTCTTCATTGGAGGGAAGGTATTTCAGACTCCTTGAAAGTAATCTCTCCTCTATTTGTTGTTTGAAGTGGGTTTTTTTGTTGTGGAGGAGGGATGGGTAAAAATTATGAAAATGCTCAAGGTTGAACAGGGCTCTGAGCAACCTGACACAGCTGAAGATGTTTCTGCTCATTGGAGGGAGGTGGACTAGGTGACCCTTAAAAGTTCTAACTATTCTATGAATTATAGTCTTTCTAGCACACAAAGCAGCTTTGAAATCCCTGAAGTCAACTTCTAGGTCTTCACCATGAGGACCTTGGTAGGACTTTTGAGACTCTGGATAGAGATCAAGGTATCAGCTGGCCAACTTTAGTGACTGTCCAGTTCTGTTCTATTACTCTGTACTTCAAGTGTGCTAAGAACATTTCTGTTATCACTTTTTGCAAAACTTGTCTTCCCTGTGCTTGCATCCTTATCTGCTTCAGAACTTGCCTTGTAATCAGGCAAACAGATTGTTCTCATGTTTGCTAAAGTAAAATAGAAGTGATATTCTTAAGAGACTACATAAACCTGAAGGGGCTAAAGAAGGTCTGGCTCTGTGAGACCTTCCATTTCAATCTTCTGTCTGACTTTGGGCAAAATATAATCTTACGATTTAGCTCCTGACTTACAAAACCAAGCAGTGATATTTCTTGTCTTTTGATTAACTAGTTTATTCAGCTCTGCTAGGAAAGTATCAAACTACTGTTAGCACACTGCACAGCCTACTAAAATCTTACATTTGGTTGGAGCTTACTGTCATATGTACTTATGTTAAATAAGTCAGACCACCCCCACACTATTTCTCGTGAAATGAGGACATGTATACAAAAGATGGCCTGCCAGCTTCCCCTTCAACTTACAAATGGCTCATCATTGCCTTCCCCAATCCAGTCTATGCAGCATTTGAAGTCCGGGAGGACAGACAAGCATGATGGGTGGCCCTCAGACTAACTGACTGAATCCAGCTCTCAACTCTTACTCTTTAAGAAAGGGTTTAGACAGAATGTAACAGGAGTTAATTTAAGCTGTTCCAAGAGTAAATGAATGCTGGCACTAAGCCTAATGCTCTTGAGGGGATTGGAGTTCTAGCAGAGAGTGAATCCTTCTTGGAACTTGGCCTAACACTCTTAAAAGACACTGAGACATGGAAGTGGACCTTCAGGGATGAGGAGATGTATGTTTACTCAGCATTTTAATTTTTTTTTTTACTTTGTAACGAAACCTAAAAGAAATAAGTTTCTGCCAAACATGATTTCCTAAGAATGACAGGACTCAGAGGGGTTTTGTATTATGGTAGTATGTTTTTGTCTTTTGATGTGACTTTACATTATATTCATTATGCCTAAAAAGAAAATACTGCATTTAAGCATTGTTACATAACTATTCAGTGGGACATTGAATCTTAAAGAAAAAATACATTTTAAACACTTCAGAAAATATTTTATTAGTATTTTCATTTGCTTTTTCAAATTTTCAGCAATGCAAACACCTCTAGTGCAAAGCCTGAAGTCACTACATAGAAAGTATTTTTTTAAAAAGCTATGATATCTTGCTAAATGTAATGATTTCTGCTTACAAGAGCAAAGAAGAGCAAACTGAGCAGGATGGGAAAGGAAGGTAACATTTTAGTGCTGCAGCATATAGTAGCTGACAACATTTGTCACCACATAACTCAATTTGTCTGGTGAAACTAGTTATATTTACCAGACTGTCAGTGTCATTTCCATAGACCACAGAGATCTTAGCTTTCTGTCATAAACTACCCTGCAGTGATACTGCATGGGGTGAAACAGGACTATGTCTGACTCACCAAGAGTTTTCTTGCTATTTAGGCATGTGATCTAGCACTCACAACTGCACCAGCACGGTGACAGCAGCACAGCTGTGAGCAGCATTAGCGCAGCGGTAGCTTCGTATTCCTGGACCCTGAGCCCACGAGGTGAATTTACTGCAGAGAGAGAAGGGGTGGCTAAGGACACTTAACTTGCCCACCAGCATTGCGTGCTTGCAGCCATATGAGAATAGCTCTCCATTCACACTGCAGTTGTATCTGTTCCAGGCAGGAAAGTCATCTGAGGAAAGACAAATGACCTACTTATTTGTTTTAACTTAAAGAAAAACTGAAAATGCCTGTCAGAGTAACGAATTAAACCTCCTTGCCCACGCTGTGGTTGTGTGTTCAACATCAAGGGCTCTGACATTCAGAAATCAAACGTCTCCTATAAAGCTATCCTTTACAAGATGTTTCTAAGACGTTGCCAGCACGCATGAAGTGCTTGCTACTGGCTTATACAGAAAGTAAAGTACTTTTAAGGTGTTTGTACAAATACTATGTGTCAAACTATAAGATTGGGATGGAAAATATTTTGTCTAGAGGGAAAGAGAAATACGCATAAGGAATTTCCCGCAAGTTTTACAGAAGAAGTGGGATTTTGCTGTGTGTTTGGGTATAACAACTGACAGATTTCACTCCTATGTTTTATTTTGGTATTAAAAAGGTTTTTCCCATATGAGTTAGTTTCTAGGTCTCTGGGAATAGGAAAAAAATTTTGTAATGTACATTAGCATGTAGAGGTGGAAACCATTCACCCTGAATGTTGCACTCTTGGGTGATTTTGCAATGAGCAGCCATCTGTGCTCCCCAGAGAAGGTGTTTTTGAAGGGTTTGTATCCTGACTTGTGTCAGGACTTGTGTCCTGAGATTCCTGAAGATGTCTCAAACACTTCACAGAATGACACTCAGTGAACATCACATGCTAAAGGAAGACTGGATAAATTCTGTGGAGCTGTTAGTTAAATGACTAAAACTACTCTCTATGAAACTGAATTCATGACTGAATTCGGGTCAGGGAAGGAGAGTGAACTAAAATTACTTTGGTGGCACTGATGGATGACCACCTCTTGTCGATGGATAGAGGGCAAAAAAGCATTTCCATGTTTCAGAGCCTGTACCACAACAGTTGTAATGTTGACAACACAGTACTGGCTGTCACATCAAAAAGAGGTGAAAGATACAGTTTGCTAAAACAGACTGAGTACTTTGTGAAGGCCTTCAACCAAAGACTCAAGTAATACAAAATTGTATGCAGCTGTTCTCTCAGCAGTCTTTCTCCACATTCACAAGGAGTCACTAGGTGAACCACTCTCATAACACAGATACTGGTACTACCAAATACAAATGACATTTAACTTCCTCTCTGCTTTACTTCATATGACCTTATCATTAATTCCCAGATGGCCCAATTTTTGAATGTGATCAACTAACTAATGTTTGCATGTAACCAACCATGACCTGGAGAGCTTTGTTAAAACTATGGCAGTGAGGGAAAAAAGCACTCTGAAGCACTCACAGTGAATAATTGTCTTTTGGCACGAGTGATTACTGCCAACCAAGTCATTCTGTAATGCTTCTCAGTTAACACCTCTGCCACGGCAATTTCTGTAAACTCATCTTCTGTCATCTGTATTGCATGAGAAACTCTACTCTGCCCATGCTTCTGTTGTTTCTGATCCGGATCACACACTGAACAACACATCCACATGGGCCACCAGCGCCTAGAGAATCATCAGCGCCGGGTCAGCCCTGCTTGTGGAAGCTCACCTAACCCGCCTTGCTCAGTACCCCGGGTTCCCGCAGGGCCTCGAACCCCGCTCGTGACCCACTGCTCCTCACGTACTCGGCAGCAGGAGTTTGCTCTGGGATAAGCGTCACAACAGGGCATGAGGCGAAGCTGAGCTCTGTGACAGACACAGGGGGGTGGCCGGGACACCCCTGGGGCCGCAGGACTGCTCCAAACATCGCCACTTTCCACTCCCTACCGCACAGGCCAGGCCTTCCGTGCTCCCTCCCCTGAGACGACCAAACACCTGGCACCCGCCCTGCTCGCCTTCCCTCTCCATCAGGAACCCGCCTGTCTCCCAGCCGAAGCCTAGAAGGGCTGCCACCCTCCCTTCACCCGGGGGGCTCTCCGACCGGGGACGGAGGGAACGGGGGCACCTCTGCCTGCGTTACAGAACCACGGAATCAATTAGGTTGGAAAAGACCTCTGGGATCATTAAATCCAACTTGTGGCCCAACACCGCCATGTCAACCAGACCATGGCATTGAGTGCCATATCCAGTCTTCCCTTAAACACCTCCAGGGACGGTAACTCCACCACCTCCGAGGGCAGCCCATTTCAATGTCTAATCACCCTTCCTGTGAAGAGATTCCTCCTAATGCCCAACCTAAACCTCCCCTGGCGCAGCTTGAGACTACGTCCTCTCGTCCTGCCGCTCGTTGCCGAGGAGAAGAGGCCAACCCCCACCTGGCTACACCCTCCTTTCAGGTTACCTCTCTGCCAGCTCCGTCCCCTCCGGTTGTGCGGGTGGCGTCGCTCCCGCCGGCGGAGCGGAGCCAGGGCGATCCCGACGGGANCTGGTCGGGGGAGGCTGCCTGGCGGTGTGTTACAGCGGGCGGCCGCGCGTGATCCCCACGGTCCTGGCGCAGGTAAGGCGGCAGCATCCCCGCTCCCGCTGGCGGGCAGGGCTGGGCGGACGCGCGGGGAGCCGAGGCCCGGGGTAAGCTGTCGGCGGCCCGCGGACGGGTCGGGGCCGCGGTGGTCGGACCCTGTCGTGAGGCAGGACTTGGCTGCGGGAGCCCTCGTGGCCCCGGTGGTCCAGCAGGTAATGCGCGTCCCCGGCCCCCGTGGCATCAGCGGCGTGTCACTTGCCCTAAACCTCCTCGCTTCATCGACGGGGACTCCACCGTTTCCCGCTGCGGGAGGCAGCAGGGTTTGCCTTAGCACGGAGCGGTTCCCCTCTCCCCTTGACAGCCCTGGTCGTGCCGGCCGATGGACCCGTGTGGTTTGCACAGACACACGGCCTGAACTGAGCCACGCGTTTTGTTGGTAACTTTCAGGGAAACTTTCACGATGCCCGGTCTGCACGTCAGGTGCTGTTAGACAGTCATGCACTTTTTTGTCTCTTAAAATATTTCACGGAAGTATACTTTTGTAATTCATACGTTTTCTGAAGTGCATCTCACAGAATGATTTCCTCTTACTATGTCCAAAATGTGTGCTCTGGATGCTAAAATGTGGTTGCCTTGGAGCATCAGGGCACATTTAGAAGGGTATGCTCAAGGACAGATCGTTATTGTTTACAAAAAAATCTTTGTACACAGTTTCCCAGCCTTATCCTTTTCATGGAGGCAGTGAGCTTTTTCCTGTTCCTCCTTCAGATAAGAAGTTACTGTCAATTAGAACTGGTTTGTTATTTCAAAGCTGGAAGACCTAAATGCTTTGTAGGCCAGAGGGTTTAGGTCGATGGGGGAAGAGGTCAGTCTATGCTTACAGTGCCATTTATCTACTTATGTCTAAGAATTTTTGGAAGTGTTCAACAGTTTGTATGCTTTGATGTCTTATCTCTTAACAGTGATTAAACAGGCTGAACTACAAGCAGATAAATACCAACCTTTATTCTTGAGGATGACCTTTATTCTTGAGTCAATAACGAACAATGATTTTTAGATTTTTTTTTTTTAAATATTGTAGTCTTCATTGTGGGAGATATGTAAGCTACATCTTCTTAGAAAACTCAATTTTTATTAGATAAACATTTTTCTAAATAGATTATCTAGTAGTCCTGGTTCCTTGGACAATACCTTAATGCTAAACTTTAATCTTCTATATACATCTCCTAGCAAGGAAAGCATCCATTACTCAGTAGATACCCTACTGAAAACGTATCTTCTTGTTGTTTTTACGTTTACTTATGTGAGGTTTTTAAGCAGTATTACATTATATTTAAAAAGTTCTGACATTGAGACCAATTTCATATATGCATGAAACTCTTGCTTAAGTAGATATGTTTGTAGGTATATATAAAAAGTGTTAAATGTGAGAAGTAATCACTTTTAAAGGGTGTCGAGTGAAGAGGTCTCACTCTGGTGCTGATGTGTTCTCATGGAGTAGCTTCCATGTAATGCATGGACAGTCTCGAAGGGGGGTGCTTTTAATAATTCTCAGGAGGAACTCCGTAAGTCCTATTTAACTTATTTAACTGATTTGGTTTTGGAGATGGTAAATTGCTGGACTCTGCAAATGTTTAGTAGTTCAATTTGAACTTTTCAGTTTTCCAGTAAAGTGATTGTTGGAGAACTAGTTCCCCGTATGTATTGTACTCCATATTCCTGCAGGTAGTGTACATTACTGAGCTTTTTAAAACTACCTAAGAAATGACCATGCAGAGCATAATGCTGCAAGTGGATTGTGAAAGCTATGAGGAACAGAGTGATAGAGCCAAAGAGGCACATTGCAAGTCTTTTAAGCAGTTGAGATGCTACTTGTGGCTTCTGATTAAAGGAAAATAGTCCAAAGTGAAACAGTGTTGAAACAAGTATGTCACCTTTATTACATGTTTTGAAGCCATCTTTTTTTCAATTCAGAGTTTGTGGAATCCTGAGAAATGGACATTCTTTTCACATTCTCATAGTGGATAACCTTATTTTCTGTTATTATTCCTTTTCATTGTAACTAAATCGTAACCACCCTTGCTTGAGCTTGTGCTGACAAACAATATTGAACTGTTTGTTCCTGTTGTAGTATGCTATGTAGTGGGAATGTTGTCAGCATGATATGTGAAATATTATAGATTAAGGCAAGTATTCAAAATTCAGCAGCATAATTTTCATTATCTTTGTAACAAAGGAACATGTAGTGGAAATGTTTATACTTCTGTCTCATCAACAAGGCCTACTGGTTGCTCTTGAGGATGCTGTGAGATTATGCTGTAGTGCTTCCCAATTTTCCTTGGTAATATTGCCTTGACTGTTGAATTGCTGCAAAATAAGACGTAATTATTTAAAATATTTGACAGAGTGAAGCTGTCAAAGTGACAGTGTATCTTCATGCTGTAAAGAGCCAATATAATAAGATTTTATGCTTTTCAGCAGCATTACTTTATGTTTAAATGTTTTCTTGTTAAGACCAATGTCATGTCTGTGTGTGACTCTGGTGTAAGCATAATTTGAGCCACCGAGTGATTTTCGTTCTTGTCCTGAGACATAACTACCGTTAGTAACATCGTTGCAGAGACAAAGACTTCACTGTAAATATGTCCTGCTTGTATAGGTTAAGTAGTTCAAGTTGGTAACTCTATTTAGATTTTCCATTTTTCTCATTAAAACTAGTCTCTGTCAAAGTAGTCAGACATCTTCCAGCTTTTCCTTGTTCTAGTCCATTTCAGACATACAATTTCTAGTAAGCTGGCAAACAGCATGCCAAAGGTAAAGTTCTATAAATTCAGTATTTACTTTTTTTTTTAATCTTCTAAAGCTTTTGAAGAGTCTAAAATCAAACACTGATGCCTTTGGCAGCTAGTTTCGTAAATCTATTTTTAATTCCAGTTCTTTCTTCTTGCTGGAGTGGGGTTAATCCTGCTCATATTGATTAGTAGCACTTCTGACATCTGCTCCGATTAAATGAAATCCAGCCTGTATATGAGTGTGTGCAGAATCAATGGTCCTGCAGGGTCAGATAATCTGTTTTCTTTTTGTGAGTTGTATGGATAGTGTCTGTTTTATTTTGTAGTGGCTTATGTTTGGTTACAGTGTTTTCATATAATTGTTTATTCTGACAATAAATTTTCACTTCAGGGTTTTCTGTAAAACTTTGGCCCAGGTTTTTGTAATCATTTTCACTGCCACTTATCCATTCCTACAGCGTACACTAAGTGGTTAACATTTCAGTAATAAAACTTCCTATATTTAATGTAATATTATCTCAGATGTAATCTTTCATGATTTATGAAGTTATTTTCATTCCCTGTCTTCATTTGCTGACCTACCGTTTAGAAACATGTAACTAATACATGTTGGAGTAAGTGTTGATTGTAAAACTCTACAAAGATTATTATAGCAAAATGAACAAAATATTTCTGAAACTTTTTTTAAATAGATAGTAGATTTTGGTTCTATCTACACTTGTTGTTTACCAGTGAAGCTACGCTGACAGTACCCAAACCAGATATAGTTTGTGTTGGGAAAAGCTAGATCAATTTTAGTTTTTTAATGAAATGAGTGTGCTGGCTAATCTACTTGTATATAGAGGAGAAAAAAAGAAGGGAGGGGGTGTAAGGGCTTTTTTCCTAGCAGTGTAACTCAGAATGGGTGTTTATGTTGAATTCACTAGAAGTGTTTCTTCTATTATCCTAACCAACACAGCCAGGTCAAAATTGTTCACCCTGCACTGCACACTGCATTAATACTATACAGGCTACTTTTCTTCTTTAGTAGTGGATTTCAAGTGACACAATGGTATATGGTTTGTAACCTTCATCAGACTTGCAGTGTTGTCTCTCATGCCTTTATTCTCTCAGAGCATGCAGTTTGCAATACTAACATGGCCCACTCCAACTAAATTAGGAACTTCCCAACGGACTGCAGGTTCAATCTTGGACACACACGAACTGCAAATGATAAGAAAATTCTGAGAAGCAGCAGGCTGCCAGAAGCAGTATATCCTGCCCCTGCTGAGTTTTTTATGGACATGTGTAGGTCACTCGCTTCAGAAAGAATATAATTTGATTTGCCCTTGACAAGTTGTCATCCCTGCAGCGTATCACAATTTGTGCCCGTTTTCCAAATAAGGCTGACTGGAGTTGTTACTAGCACGTATATGAAGCTTTATGTGTGCAAAGTCTTGTCTGCTTATAAGCATTATCGTGTTTCAGCATTCTCTTTTTAGGGTTGTGGGAGCATTAGCTGGTACTTAAATATTTGATAAAGCTTACCTGAGGTAAAGAGGAAAACATAACCTACTAAAAGCCTTTTTTGGGGTTTGTTCTTGTTAGTACTTACTGCTACATGATAGTAGTCTAATTGGTTCTCTATCTCCTACCTTTTCTACTACTGTTGTCTTTCATCAGCAATCTTCTTCAATTATTCTAGATCAGAGGAGACTCAATTTATATCCTAGAGGTCTTAAATACGTACATTGTATTTGAACATACAGAAAATATTAAGATAGTGCTTATAACAATTAACAAACACTTTGTGATAATTTGTAAAATATTTTTAAGTGTCTGAAATTCTAGTTTTATTTAAAATACATTTATTGAAACAGTTCTATTTTGGATTGCATTAATTTTTTTATTTCACTTTAAACTACATTGCATATTTCATCATTTTTCAAGTGTCAGTGATTCTTAAGAGAAGCAAAGATGGGAGTGGTGACTGTATGTCACACTACCCACACACTACATGGGAGTGGTGACTCCCATGTCACACACATGGGAGTGGCGACTTTGTGTGTCACAGTATGAAAATGGTTATTCTGAGCAACTGGGAGTAAAAAACTTTGAATGATTAAAACTAGAGCTTAGATTTGTTTTTCAGGTCTATATGTGTACCGATCACAAAAATGTATGTACAAAAATGTACACTGTTTAAAGAAACCAGAATACTGTAAAAGATTCTCCAAACACTAGTTTGTTTAGGGGACGCTCCCTTGGTTCTGTCACTATGGAAAGGCAAAATAGTATATAAACAAATCTTAGGGCTATGGAGAACTCAGTACCACAGCTCATAGGATAATCTAGGGAGAGCGCGTATATTAAATATAACTTAAGTTTATCAGGGGTTTAGTAAAAGCCTCTGCACTCCCAGACTTGGTAGCTGATAAAAATAGTTTGAGAAGTTTTGTAACCCTGCCTGTGTTTTTTGGTGATGCTTTGAGATGTGCGCTGTGTCTCCAAAGAGATTGAGTACTGAAATATAGTTGGTTTAGGCAAGCTCCAATATTTTGTGCGTGGTTTTTTCTCAGGTAAAATTTCCAACCTGGATCAATAGAAAATTTTCAAAATAATGTCTGCTATAAGGATGTTACTTGTCTAGTATGTATTTGCTTGATTGGTAACTTCTGGCAAAAACATCCAAAACAACTGTAATCAGTTGCATGCAGGTCAAAACAGCATTTTGTTTAAATCATCTGAATTAGTTTCTACGGAGCAATGGAAGGAAGAAGTGCATAGCTCTGGGATTTTAATTGGTTTTTTACACATCCTTAGTAACCAGGATCACTTTGTGACTTAAGTGATGCTTACACTGCTTCTAGGCCACACTTTCTCACTCACTGTATTCACATGGTTTTGGAGGTTTTTTTGTAATAGATAGTGTTACTTAGGAAGGTGAGCCGTGCATAATAACTGCATGTGAAGGATTTTTGGCCAGATTAAAATATACATGTGGCATTTGAATTCAGTCACCAAATAGAAAAAAAAGAGTGTATTTCTTATACATTAATAATGATTCCTACAAAGTTACATGTTAGTGCTTTGAATTGTGAGACACTGATGAATTGTGTTAGAATGCGAATTTTTGTGTGGGTATCTTTGCAATATTGTAAAAACCTGGTTCGTGCTGAGGAAAGAACATTGCTATTAAGATGAGGTGTCTTGATAAACATAGAACCTGGGATAAAATTGCATAAGGATTTGTCATGATGTATAGAATTGCCTGGAGGGAGGAATGTGGTTCTAAAATAAAACCAGAAAGGGTATGTGCAGTCAAATCTAAGAAACATAAAAGAATATTCTTGTATTTACTCTATCATCAAAAGTTTGCCTGCTTTTGATGGAGTAAAAATCCCAGGATAGGTTCTTTTCTCCTTAGTAATACTTTAAAGTGTTTATCTTCAAGTCTTTATTCTATTAGAAATTAGTCAAGAATGCAGATGCACATAGACAATTACTGGGATGCTCACTAAGTAAAATTAAGCATGTATAAAATAAGTCTGCATCATAATGTTTTAACATGCTTTTGAAACTTAATGCAAATGTTTGTAATCCACATCAAACAAGCTGCTCATTGATGGCTTGCAGGCCTCAGAGAAGACTCAGTGTGGAATTCAGCTTGTGTGAACCTGACCACAGGGTTACGTTATTAATAGTTAAAATCTATGTAGTAAAACTGTGTAAAAATGCTGTGCAAAAATAATGAAAATTACCATTGCTGTTGTGGGTTGGAGCATCTTTAAGCAAGGATTGTTTGTTTATTTCTTTGGGTTTTTAAATCTCTGTCCTGCTTTACAACTTCCTTAAAGGAAGGGACAACTTCCTCAAAATGTTGTCATTCTGTCTTTTTGTATCTTATCTTGCTGCTGGTTATTGTTCTCCTTGCTGTCTTACGCTGTTCTGAGTGCAGCAGGACACAGCACACAGAGCCAGGCAGTGGTTCCCTGCACAGCCTTAGACTTCTGTTCTGGTTGTAGCACGGTTGGAAAGGTGTTAGAGGATTCTTGCTGCATCTTCAGGTTGTGTCCTTGAACCATCTATAAGATGGTGCCTTTAAATCTCCCTGAGGAAGGACCTGCCAGACTGGCAGCCTTTGGAGGAGGGCCCAGTTGGATTCAAGGTGCTTTGAACCCCTGGTGTTCCCTTCCAGCACTGCCCAGCACTGGAGTCTCCTTATTCAGCTGTGGCGAGCTGCAGGCAGTGCTCTTGTCAGCACGTGGTAGCATCCATCCCTCTGCCAGCCTCATGGTTTATTTTCCACTGTATCTTTACTGCTATATTTACTATCTCAAGAAATATTACCAAAAAAAAAGTTGTCATAGATCATGACAAGGCAGTCATCTCAGAAATGCATTCAATACCACCTGTTACTGAACAAGAAATGGGTAGTCTTTTTTTTATTAAATGATTCAGGTCTCTATAGTTTATGGCTATGAAAGAGACAGTTTAACATAATTTATGCATGTGCCTTTTAACTCAGATATATCGTGTGAATATATTCCTATTATTTTCTTTTCTTTACTGTGCATCTAGAAATAAACTGAAGTACTGAAATTGGTTTGGTTCTGAGTTTAAATGACTTGTAACATTGTTGCCTCCAAATTAATCTTCAATGAATGAGTTTTGGGTAATAGTCTCAAAATATTCTCAAAATAGTGTGTGCTCGAAGCATGTATTGTTAAACAACATTGCTCCATTTTTTAAGCATTGATCAATATGCATCTCCATTGCAATTAGACTTCTAGCCCAGCCTATGCCAGTCTTTTTTCTTTTCCTTAAATATGCTTCAGTATTTCTGAAATTGTTCCTCTTGTGCAGCCAGTGAGGGTAACCTTAGCTACCTCTTGTTTAATTCTGTATTTCACTGTGTTATGGAAATACTGTATGTATCAGGTATCCATCAAGCAGTCTAACTGAGATATTAAATATATCACGAACATCATTCTCAGCATTAGTGACATGCAGACATTGTCATGTTACGTGCCTAAAATAGCATATGGTATAGGGAGTGTGGAATCTGTAGGACCATGATGTTATAATTAATTACACCCTTACATATTACTTATGTATGTGCATTTGTTTCACAACTTTAAATATATGGTGTCTTTTTCAGCTTTTTGAATGTGAAATATTTATATCCTGAAGTTCCTGGCTTTGAAAATATTTACATTTATTCCCTTCTCTGTGTGCACGGAGATTCTTTGTGCAGGTGTCTTCATTGATACTAAAACAACATGATGTCAATGTAATCTTAGAGGTCAAGGTTAAAATTTAACTATCTATCTTTCATCTGATCTGTCACCTTTTCTTTGAATTCACTCTTGCTATATGACTTCAGTGATTAAATAAAATCTAACTAACATTCTTTCTAGGCACTTTGATACATGTGGACAGATGGGGTGAGTTAAGCTGCATGGTTTTGTGTTTTTAGCTAATGTAGTAAAAGGTTAGTGCTAGAGAATCTTTGGCTGTTTATGTTAATGGACAAACATAAACAGATAAGAAAATAGCTTGCCTGAAAACAAAAAATAGATTGATTAGAAAGAATTGTGCGAAGTAATATTCTCGAGAAGAAACTAACATCTATTTACTGGTGATACAAGAATTTTTCTCTAGTAAATACAGTTGATGGTTTCAATGTAGATATTACAAAGTTTCTTTCTTATTTGGTTTCTTAGATGGAAGCTCTGTTTGCCTTTTTTTTCCTAGAAACTTTGAGCATATTGATAATCACTTTT
>VYXC01005179.1:377942-491000 GCA_013397175.1 Platysteira castanea | reverse complement strand
TTTTTTTTTTTTTGTAAGAAATGATCTGTTCTGTACAAGCAGCAGTGACTATTCTCTCACTGCCTCTGCTTTGTACTGTTTTCCAAATGCGTTTGCTGGGTTAGCATGAGAGCTCTGTATCACATTTACTTGCAGACTTTTGTGTAACATTGTGGCTGACTTAATATGGTTATTCCTGGCAAGTGGCTCAGCATTTTGGAAACGTAATCTAGTCACAAAGAACAAATAACTCAGAATCCAGTTTAAGTAATCATCCAACATGGAACTGTGTTAAATGCTCATTCAGAACACGTGTAGTAGGCTATAGCTCCTTGCTGCTACTCACCGAGCTTTTTATTACACGTAGAACTAAAAGGCAAGAGAAGGGAGTCTTGTCAGCTTTAAACACCAGACGTCATTTCAAGTAGTTCCACAAGGTTTGTGGCCCTTTCAGGGTAGGAGAAATTTCAAGAATGACTGTCTCGCACTCATGTAGTCTATAAAAAGCACTTATAGCAGATGTAGCTAATAAATATTATCGGTACTGATACCTTCCCTGCTCTTTTGCCAAATCATCAGAGAAACTCCTTCATCTGCCTCCAAAAACGGCACAAACTCTAGCACAGATAAAAAAGCTACATGAAATGAAAAAAATTGGTGTTTCCAAATGCTTTTTTCTTAATCTTTTCTTTTTTTTTAAAGTAGGTATTTTCTTTGATAATACCTTTTATTGGGGATACTGCCATATTACAATAATCTATTAACAAACAATGCTGTACTATTAAAACAACGTATGCCGAGCTGCATGTAAAGCTATGTACATATATATTTGTAATGTAAATTTATATATATTAGTAAGGATATGTATGCATATGTATAAAATATACTTAAAATACAGACTGCGGAAATACAATAATAAAAATATAAGAATTTATTAATAGAGAAATTATGGGATTTATTTTGAAAGTTTCTAGTCTAAATGGACAGATATGCTCAGAATTTAAAGGATGACATCCACCTAAAGTTCTATCAAAAGCTTCTTCTCGTGGCCCTGTAAGAGGCAGAGGTCTGTGTGCTGCCACATCATGCTGGGTTTTGAACTTGACTGCATGTGCTCACTGATGTGAGATCTTGCCAAGGAGAAAAGCGTGAAGTTCTGTCATGTTGTATTGCTTACCATCATGAAATGGACTTTGTAATTATATTTTATGATCTCACGAATTTACCGAAAAGAGCTTTATTTTTCAGGAGAGAAAAGTCTTAATGGTTACATATTGACCACATTATTGGACAGTCTGCTTCTCCTTTTATAAAACTTTGAAAATCAGAAGATAACAAACCTTAATAGCGTAGCTGACAGAATGATTGGTTTGGAGATACAGTACAGCTGTACTGTATACACATATCTGTACAGTACTAGTCCTTTCTACGCCTGTTTTTGAAGCAACTGTGGACTTGTCTAGTAATTTGGTGTTTTTAATGGCAATGCAAAATCAAAATTATACTTGGCATGGAGACTAAGAAAGTGCTCTTTACTTTATAGCCTTATATTGTTGAAATGCAAAGAGCCAGTGGTCTCAATAGCCTGGGATTGTCACAATGAAATGTTTTCCCTTGCTCATTACACTCTAATGACTTTCCCTTGGGTCATAGTTCTTACTTGGAAGTGCAGTAAAACTGATGGATAAAACATCTGGCACCTTTTTTACTGAAGAATAGGCTTGATGGTCTTAGGCATCAGGGAATACAGTAGTATCACTGCTGTGTTTGGGAATAAGTAAACAATTATAGGCTTCTGCTGAAGATGCGAAACAGCGGGAATAAACATTATAATCTCCAAAAGATGAAAAACACAATACGCAACATGCATCAATTTAAAACCGGCATTTCCCAGATCAAATTAGATGATTTTATCTAATGTAAAGCATTAATATTAAATCTGTGCTGTTCAATAAGCAACAGCTGAGGAGAATTGATGCTTGAATTATTTATTCACATTACAGAATCACAGAATAAACTCAGTTGAAAGGGACCCTGAAGGATCATCAAATCCAACTCCTGGCACTGCACAGGACCATCCCAAAGAGTCGCACCATGTGCCTGAAAGTATTATCCAAACAGTTCTGGAACTCATTCAGGCTTGGTGCTGTGGTTCTTAGGTGTTCTTCATGAGATCCATCTCCATTTAAGAGAAACTTTTCTACTTTTTGTTGTCATGTTTTAACCCTGGTTGGCAACTACCCATCTCACAGCCCCTCATTCCCTCTCTCCTTGGGGGAGAGAGTTGGAAGAGTAAAGAGGAAAAAACTTGTGTGTTAAGATACAGACAGTGTAACAGGTAAAGCGAAAGCTGCATGTGCATACAAAGCAAAATGGGATCTTTTTCACCACTTCCCATGGGCAGGCAGGTGTTCAGCCATCCCCAGGAGAGCAGGGCTCTGCTGTGCATAATGGTGACTTGAGGAGACAAACACCATCACTCCAAACATCCCCTCATCCTCCTTCTGCCTCCAGCCTTATACACTGAGTATGGCCATATGACACCCCTTGGTCAGCTGGGGTCAGCTGTCCGGGCTGTGTCCCCTCCCAACTCCTTGTGCACCCCCAGACCACTCACTGGTGAGCTGGGGTGAGAGGCAGAAAAGGCCTTGGCTTTGTGTGAGCCCTCCTCAGCATTTAGGAAAACATCCCTGTGGGTGTCAACACTGTTTCCAAATCCAAAACAGAATTAACTCTTTTCCAGACACAAACAGTACAGTTGTGTCCACAGTAGAACATCCTGGGAAGTTATTTGGGTTTTTGTGTGCTTTAAAATGGAGTTTTATTACTAACCTGCATAGATCAGAGAAAACCTTTTTTCAGTGCTTCAGACGAGTGCAAGATCTGGTTTGTCTTTCTGAAATGTTTGTGTCACTAATGTAATTTAGGGGAGTACTTCTTTTTCAGTGGTACAGCTACAGCAGCTACCTGGAAAATGTGGATATGTTTTAGCAAGTTTACAGTCAGAAAAATTAAGTCTTTCATGTTCTGATTCTACAGAAAGCCTGTGGCTAGGCCAGGGATCTTTATGAGCATATAAGGAACAACTGAGTGATGGAAAGAGAGCTACTAAAACAATATGCAGATTCCACTGGTGCTCAGTTGAGTGAGCTCTGCAATGTGCAGATGCTTTTCCTGCGCTGTGACTTGTTTTGTCTGCCATTATTTTCTTCTAACCCTCCACCAGATTATCTGGCAGTGCATGCTGCTATTTTTGTTTTAATTAAGTGAGAATTTTTTAGGCTCTGTGAACCCTTTTCATTTAAATTTGATGTAGACAGACCTTCCCATATGGAAACTTCTCAATAAAATCTTAAAATATGTTTGGATTAATTTATAATAGGGAAACATACTCTATTTTGTCATACACAGGTAAAATGTGTATTGTAATTTGTCATTCAAATTAAATCAATTTTTGTATTATATCAGAGCTGGAGTTTGTTTTTATAGCTTGCTTGTCTGTGTGTGTTACTGTTGCAGTATTTCTCCTTCTGGGAAAAAAACCAATTGTTAATTTTTTCACATAGAGCTGTAGCTAAGCACTTCTGTAAAGAAATTTGTGCTTCTCTTTTTGAGCTCTTTCCTGGAAATTTCTTGAAAAAGAGTACTAAAGATCTAAAAAGTCGTAAGTAACAGCATTTAGGCTGTGACATATGGGAAAGACTCAACATGGAAAACAAAAATGGCAAAAACTGAAGCAAGTCTTCTGTTTCTGGATTAAAAAAAAATCTGTTAAAACTTTGGATTTTTAGTTTAGCTGAAGAACCATAATGGATGATAAACAGTGTAAAGGATATAAAATTGCTTTTCCTAGAACACGCTGTTTTCTTTTATTCTGAATATACCAATTGTATGTAATGTTCCTACTCAATCTTCCAGAAAAATATTGTGGGAAATTGCTGACATACTTTTTTCCTAAGTGCTGTTAAATTTGGAAAACTGACAATGTCAAATTGCCAAATGGTGTTACATTTTTATTCTTTAATTTTAAAATTTATGTTCTTACTTCTCTTCAGCCTCAAAAATGAAAAATATAAAGAATAATCTAAATATTCAGGTGCACCAGAACTGTTGGATGTGTTAATTGAGCAGACTTTGTGCCGCAGTAAATACCAGATTCTTTATATTAACAACCCTATGAAAAATAATGCACTTCCACTGATAATACACCATTTGTTTACTGAATATTTTTCATGTGTGCCTCACTTTATAATCTGCAGTGCAGAGTCCCTTGACAGTACTGCTTCTTGGAATGACAGCAATGCGGTCAAGATGCATTGTCAGAAATCATGGAATCGTAGTCAGATTCCTTGGTGTAAAACTTTTAAAGGAGTATATGATGTTCCAGTACAGCTGGATTTTTCCTTGCAGTGTACGCTCTTTCTCTCTGGCAGTGGGAGGACGTACCACTTCCAGTATTGCAGAGTGCTGGTACTGGCAGCAAACAGGGAATGATTATCCTGAGAGTCATCACATGGCTGAATCCTTTGTGGGTAGGGTTTGTGAGGCTGTAGTTATGGGAGTAATGGGGCATCTTTATTCCTTCTTCATCTCCTGTAGCCTGTGGGTTAGGTCACTCTCCTTTCATCACTTCCAGGAGCAGCATACTCCATGTGAGGGGCTGATCTGCCAGCAGGAAGCAAAACTGCTTCCATTGCTGGAGCAAATGGACTGCTCTGGGCTCAGCTTTGGATGCAGAGTGAGAAGCTGATGAGTAATGGAAAGCAGACACAGTGGCTCTGGGCCAGGCTGCGTGGGGATTAAATTCGGGATGTGGTATTAATAGGGTGGAATGCGACCCTTCCATATGGTACAGTAGTGTGTGTGATTGTGTATCACCTCAATGAATTCACATTACGTACATCCAGTTCTGGCCATCGGAAATACCCAGCTGATCTGAATAGACGACTGTAAGTGGATTTAAAAGTTGCTTGCAGTTCTTCAAAGTGTGTAGAACTTCATGCATACAGTATTCCTTGCCATTCTGGAGGTCGTGACTAGGCTGTTATCCTGCTGTGTCAGACCTGGAGATTGTAAATTTCCCATCACTGCGTGCTCCTGGGATGCTTCTGGCCCGTTGAGTGTCCCTGTGAGTGTGTTTGGCAAAACAAAGTTGACGGACCCATTATCCTTTATTCGAGCAGCTTCTGTAACTGGCTTTTGGTTACCACGCCAAGCTGTAGAACGTGTCTTTTCTGTTGGTAAACTTTGAATAGACGGATGATGAGTTACTGATGATGATCAGGTTATGTTGACATAGCCATGAGACAGTAATGATGTGCTTTTAATTGTGGTCCTTGGTCCTTCAGGCCATAATTTGCAAAGAGCAGAGAAAACGAATAGTTTTCATAAGAATTTGAAGGTAACATGCTAGCAACACTAGGCATAGCATGCCTGTGCCATGCATCAGTTAAATAATTTTGTATATTGAGATATTTTGCTGAATGTGTGAACTTCTCCTATAGGCAGTTCATAAATGCAGTTGTTCAGCTTTTGCAGCAAGATGTCTTTTATTCCTTTATAATATTGGTCCTGCAATATTCCTATTTAATATAATACTTCTATAGTAGAGGAAGTAGGGGATGAGAAAGTGGATCTTTTCTTCTCCAGGGACTTCTCTATTGTATTTTTGGAACTGATGTGTGCCTAAGGCACTGAGGAAAGCACTCTGTGTTGTTGCAGTTGTCTCAAAAAATGTTATTCAATGCAATAAGTATATATAAAATAGCATAATTCATTTTGTGTTATTCATAAAATAGATATCTATGAAATATCTGACATTAAAAGAAATTATATAGCTGTTACATATATTCATAAGCAATTTCTGTACCACATGGCAAGGGTAAAACAGTGCTTTGACAAGAGACTAAATGGAACTTCATGGTAGGATGATGTAGTTGTCATTAGTGTTCAGAAGTCATAAATCAAGCCTTAAAATTGAACTGGATGAAAAGGTAATGTTTTTATTTAAGGTCATGTGAATTCTTTTTATCAGTTTTCAACCTCCAGGGCTGAAACTTCTGAATCTAGAAGCTTTTAAGTGAAAGATGAGATTCTTTCTCAGTTTTGTGAACAATAATACGACTTTCATAGAATTGTAGAATATTATGAGTTGGAAGGGACCTTAAAGATCATTTAGTCCCAATCCCCCTGCCATGGGCAGGGACACTTCCCACTAGACCAGGTTGCTCAAGGCCTTATCCAGCCTTGAACACTGCCAGGGTTGGGGCATCCACAGCTTCTCTGGGCAGCCTGTTCCAGTATCTCATTACCCTCACAGTAAAAAATTTATTCCTAATATCCGGCCTGAATTGCCTCTCTTTCAGTTTGTGCCCATTACTCCTTGTCCTGTCACTGCAGTTCCTGACAAAAAATCCCTCTCCAGCTTCCCTGTAGGCCCCCTTCAGACACTGAAAGGTTGCTGTGAGATCTTCACACAACCTTCTCTTCTGTGCGCTCAACAGACCCAGCTTTCTCAGCCTGTCTTCGTAGGGCGGGTGCTCCAGTCCTTTTACCAGCTACATGGCCTCCTCTGGACTTATTCCAACAGTTCCATGTCCTTCTTATGTTGGGGGCACCGTTACTGTGTTGGTCTCAGCAGAGCAGAGCAGAGGGGCAAAATCCCCTCCCTTGCCCTGCTGGCCACACTGCTTTGGATGCAGTCCAGAATGCACTTGGCTTTCTGGGATGCAAATGCACATTGACAGCTCATGTTGGGTTTTTATCAACCATACCTCAAGTCCTTCTCCACAGGACTGTTTTTAATGATGCCCTGTAATACTTCATTGATATCAAATGCTTTGCTAGTGTTCATGATGAAACTAAATGGAAGGATTGATGTATAAATACACTTTACTTTAGAGTTTAGACTTTAGAGTCCAGTGTAGGAAGAGCTTGTTGATGAGTGCTTTGTTGGCATTTGTTACATCATAAGGGGAGAAATTTCGCTGAGGTGCACTACTTACCACAGTGAAAAACAAGCCTCTAGTGGTAGAAAAAAGGCTGTAAAAATTGACAACCGCTTTAATCTTGTGGAATTCCTAGTTGGCTATCCATTTAATATTCTATTCCTTTCCTAATCATATGAATTTGCTCCATATGACTTATTTTCTTGCTTTGCTGGGGGCTGGTGACCTTCAGAGAGATAGGGGGAGAGAATCATTTCCCATGCAGAAGCAGCTTGAGAGGATCTTAAGTTTGAAAAAAGAAAAAAAAGTGAGAGGGAATTTTTGTTACATGGAAATAGTTTAGAAATATAAACTTAGATTGTCTTTATGTCAGTTGTTTTTGTAGTTTCTTGTATGTTGAGATAATTGCTAATAGCAGGGTTCTCATGTACTGCAGCAAAAGCAAAACATATATAAGCTTATGTTACCTGAGCTATGAATCCTGAATTGAGATTTTACTGTGGGAATAAAAGCTCCCCCTGGTTTTCTTTTGTGATGGTGTGGGAGTGTAGTGTTGCAATTCGTTTTTTTCTAATTCTTCTCCTTATTAGCATAGGAACGAACAGCTGTGTTCATAATGTCAGGCTTGGTGTGGAGTTTTAGTGGCCTTGTTAAGAGCAACAAGGCTGCACCTCAGCATATGATAACTGTGCTAGGAAGTCCTGGGCATCTGCATTTCTGTACAGAAAACCTCAGACTATTCTGTAGTAGTAAGTTTGCTGCAGAGTGGGCACATGGTTTTTTTCTTTTAGTTTTTTTCCCACTGAAAACATAGCAGGTATTTATAGTCTGCAAAATAGGAATACGGCCGTTTTGACAATATTAGGAAGATTTCTACTGCGTACAACAGGAATCAAGAGGAGAAATAATTTTTCAGACTAAGGAGAGTCTGAAGTTTAGGATATGAACTATTTTGTCTCAAATCCATGATCTGGATAGAGCAAAACACAGAATTCAGTCTGCATATTTCAGATCAGATAAGCATATTATCAACCAACTTACTGTGTGTGCTGATTTATTTTTTAAAAAGGTGCTTTCTGGAGTGTTGTCTATTTTTTTCCCAAGTAAAAATATTTAGGTTCTTGTGGTACTGTTAGTCTGGGATAGAAATATGATTCTTTGGGGGCCAGAGCAAAAGAGACACAGAATTTTCAAAGGTACACTATTTCAGAACCAGATTTGGGTACAGCTGGGTACAGTAAATACTCAAAACTGAAGAAAAAGTAAATCAGTTTTGAAAGAAACTTTATCATTATCTTTTTTCTATCCTCTGTTTACTCAGAACTTTCATATAAAGACTATTTTTTTCTGAGATAATCAAAATAATTTGTTTTGAGTCAAAAATAATGGTTTTTAGGGACATTTAAGAGGGTTCATATGCAGATAACTTGGTATTCCAAGTACAGGTAGCTCAGTGTAACTCATGTAAACATCTGTGTGAACTGTATTGTTAGTTTAACTTGCTGTTTTTAAAACAGTATTAGATTAGCATTGGGAAGATAGCACAATAATTTACCAAGTCCTAAACTGGGTTTAAGATCCTCCTTAATGGTATAGCCTGAAGTATGCATCTCAGTTGTATTAAAGATACTAAAGTTAAAAATAAAGAGGAGGAGGAAAGGCATATCTCTGGTGTCAGCAAGGCATGTGGTAAGCTGATGTATAAAGGGAAGGTAATGGATCTGCTTGGATTCCAGCCAGTGGTGCCGGACACGGGCATTCTGCTGAGGCGCATTCCGGGGCATTAAGAGCAATCCCTGAGTGTGCTGAGCCCTCTGCGTAATTCATCTTCCCCGTGGTCCGCTCTGCCAGGAGCCAGGCAGACAGTGGAGGTAATTTCATTAACAGTGCCACTTGTTGGTAGTCACTTTTTCAGTTCAGGGCAGTGTTTGTCTCCTGCATCTTGGACACGGAGAGCTCTGTTTGAATCTCCTGTGCAGGCACCATCTTTTATCTTTCTGTTACATTGAATTGGGTATTGGATCTTGTGTCTGCTCTCAGCTTCTGGTTGTAAGCAAGTCGTCTTAAGAAGATGGCTTTTTAATCAATGTTTTGTAAGCACTATTGGGGTTAGTTGCAAAGTTAAGTGGTGGTGGGATTTCATTTTAAGCTTTCTGTCATGTTAGCAACTTACTCTGATAGTAGAAGCTGTTTGCTACTTTTTAGCAAAATTGGAGGAAAAAACTGTATGATGCAGTTTTCTGAACACAAAGAGGAGGAGCAGAAAGAAAAAGGAATTATCCATCAGTGCAAGGCACCTGTATGTTTCAACAAGTAATCAAGCACCATAGTAAAACTCACTCCCTAAACATGTCCAGGGTGGGAGTTTGCATCCTCCAACCTTTGGGACATACCATTCTCATTTTCTCCACCAACCCAATTTTCCACCTTTTCCCACTTTCTTGGCCAGTTAAAAGCAAGATGAATTAGCCATAAAACTTTATGTTATGTCTCCTAAAGTATAAACTTTAAAGACACTCAGAAATGTTTGCAGGGTTGGCATTCTTCTCCTTCCTATGCTCAGATCTCCCAAAGACAAGCATACGCCATTTTGTGAAGTTAATTCCTCCAAGGTTGTCTTTTACTATGGGGATTACTTGGCCATTTGTTTTATGGAATTACCAGAGAGAGCCTGAAAGTATAGGCTATGGCTTTGTATGTTTGATTGTGTGCAACCTCTTTATAAAAAAGATGTGTTATGAAAGCATTTAACAAAATATAAATGTTTATCATGTTATAGCTTTTAATTTCAACTTTGCGTGCTAACAGCGATGGTTACTTTTCATTGTTATTGAGAGGTTCTTTTGTAACAAGACCTTTCAGATAAATGCTTAATGTCAAGCTGGGTTGAGATTATCTAAGGATGTCATTATGCCCAAGGTAACTGTGACCTGCACTTCACTGAGGTACCATGCCTTATATAAAAATATAAAATGACCTGTATTTCCAGCATGAGTATTTATATTCACTTTTTAAAAGCGTAGTGACCAAAATCTATTTTTAAAATAGCTTGTTTTTCTGATGTGTTGATAGCAATTAATCCTTATTCAAAGACGTACTATAATAAGTTAAGCTTGTTAAATTAAACTGATTTGCCTTTCACCTCTCCTGCCTTCTTAGAAAATCTTCCTACCTTGAGTGCTGCATAATATTGTTTATAATTGTAGATGCAAAGAATTAGAAATACTGGAGAGTGGAAAGTATAAAGGCAGGGATGGCACTTTCCTTCTCTAGTACTGGAAATGTAGTACACTGATGTCGGTCCTTCTCCACTCGCACAGCCTTTCTTAAAAAGAAGCCGAAGTCCAAAAAACTTGTGTTTAATTTGATGCTGTCATTTAACATTCTCTATGGTTCTGGAACAAAGCTATTTATGTGTGGGACCTAAATAGTTATTCACAGCTGCTGCCAGCTTATACCCTGGTGATCTTTATAGCTCCTCATCCTCACACTGGAAAGACTTCTTTTAGATACAATATTTGATGAACACTGTATTTCTTGGTTAGAGTCCTTGTCCAACCCTGTTCACGTTTCATACGTTTAGGAGAGCTGACATTAACATCATCTCTGTTATATATGGGGAGCCATAAGGACTTGAGAAGACAAAGAGTCTTTAAGAACAACGTGATGTAATTGAACAATAGTGGTGTGAAATGGTATCAAATAGGCCTTAGACTAGATAGTCTGTTGTGCCAACAGGAGAGGTGTGCTTCATTTTTGGCAAATTTCTCTGATTCTAAAAAGAGGCATTTTTTTAAAATTGTAGTTGAACTACTTTGTCTGAGCTGTGTAACTATCCTTTTTCAGTGAATTTTACTGGGCTTTCCCAAGCATTTAGTGTGTTGGGTGTCTAAAGAGAAACTAATATGAAGCTGAACCAAAGGCAGTAGCATTTATATTAAAAGAAAAAAAAAATTCTAACACTGAGAAATAGGTTATCGTCTCTTTCCCAACTCTGTTATCTGTTCATTCATAATCCTATCAAAATAAAGATAAGAAAACAAATATCCAAATCTTATGTTGATGCTCTTATGTATAGTAGCATGGGAAAATGGCCCACTGGTACTTCTGAGCCACTGTTGGATAACCCTCTCAGGCACATGGTGTGACACTTGGGGATGGTGCTGTGCAGAGCCAAGGTTGAAAATGATGAGTCTTGTGGGTCCCTTCCTACTCACCTTATTCTGTGATTCTGTATTCCCAGGTAAGAATTTTCTAATTCTTTCTTCCAGTTCACTTTGGCATCTTCCTCTTGCTTCTAAAGAGCATTCTCAGCCACCCTATTCCCACTTTGAACTTCCAGTCTCTCTTCGTGCGTTTTGAATTAAAACAAGCATCTGTTTGAGGAAGAATGGAGAGCTGTATCCTATACTGAAACTAAAAAATATCTATGAAAAATGAATTAGAGACAATGGAATAGTTTTCTTTCTACAGTAAGTAGTATAACTTAAAGAGATGAAATATATGCTTCAAGTTGTCCATGCACAAGTACAAAAATCAACTTTTTAAAAATTCGTGCACCTAATTTGTACAGATATTGCTGTACCAACCAGAATGTAGCATTATGTGATTTACGTAGTAAAGTATACAGATCCCTAAACTGCAAACTTCTTTTATGTTGTAATGAATAATGAGAATGTGTGTCTTAGTAGATAGGTGCAAAATGTTAAAAATAAGTAATGAAAAGACACACAAGATATAATTTGGAAAGGAATGTTATTTTTTAAGAGTTACTTTGTGTTGACACTGAAAGTAATTAAATATATTCTGTTTAGTTCCCTTCTATAATTCATCAGGGCTTTTAAGCTTCTGAGTTAAAGGTAGCTTGGATTTCCCTCAGTAGAAGCTTTAAGGACTAGCTTGAAGCCATATTCTTTTAGGGAATTAGTATTTAGACATAACATTAGCTATGGGGGTAATTAACAGGTTTAGAATATTTAATGAATAAAATTTCAAGGACTTTAAATTGCATTGCCTAGTATGAGCTGTTAAAGATTTCTTTAACGGTTTTCTCTATTAAAATGCTAAATTGATTTTATTTCATGAACAGGATATGGATAAACATTGGTATAATTTCTTTGTAGGCTCCATTAGACTTGACACTTCATTGAAATCGATCCTGGAGTAATAATTTACTAAGCAGACACACTAGACACTCAAAAAGTCTCATTTGGTATTGCTTCTTTTAAAACCTCTGAAATTTCATTTTATTTTTATTAGATTTGCTTGGTTTTATAAGAAATAAATATAGCGTGTATTGGTGGAGAGAAGAGGAAGGAGAGAGAGATGGGCTTTTGAGTTCAGTTTTGTGCAAAACCAGCTCCTCAAGGGTGGTAAAAAGCCCTTTAACTAGACACAAAATATTCCACAGTTTTATCTTGGTTGGCACTCATTCATTGACATTCATCAGCATTTGAATTGAACTAAGTTGATAACACTGATACCTGGGAAAATCTAGAAGCACAACACATATTATAAGAATGCACATTGTACCTAACTTATTGTTTGGTATTCCTCCAAATTCATAGTTGTTTTTAGGAAGTTCCTTTCAGGTTTTCCAAATCATTTTTTAAAATGGACATTGCTAGCTGATGTGGTAGTGGCATCCCAAAGCTTCTGATCTCTGGTGTTAAATTTATTTTCAAGTGGAAAAAATAAAAGCTTAGAAAAATTTGATTGAGGATTACTTCAAGAAAAATGAATTTAGTATGTGGTTGCTAAATTGACATGTGACCTGTAAAGTTTAGGGATGTCAGACAGCAACACTACAGTGAAAGGACTAGACTATGCTTTATTTAAATAATGCTTTCAGATGCTATTATACATACAGATTGTAAACAAAATGACTTTTACCTAAAGCCCAGGTAGAAACCATAAGAATCTGTATTTTATCAGTGAATTGCTCAGGTTACTGCTCAGCCCAGCTAACTGCCTTCCTTTCTATACTTTGTTCTAATAAGAGAGAGGAAACAAAACTATGACCCAGTAATGGCCAGCACTGTTTAGTAAGAGCTGTCACGCTCACTGGTGTTTCACCAGAGAAGTGAGTTTTGCACTACCTGTCTGAATGAGGTGCTCTGGTTATGAGGCGTGGATATTGTTGGGTATGACAGGGCCTTGAGTGTTTGTTTGGGACACCTCTTTCCCATCCCTAAAGATGTATTGACCATTTTAAGTTGCTTCATTTGTAGAATATTTTCAATTTCTATGTATAAATGTATTAAATTACAAGAGATTTTTTAAAATCTTTTAAGTACTGTCTTGCTTTTAAAAAAATGGGTGAGTTTTTTCTATGTCATGCATGTTTTTACTTCAGGAATAAACTAAAACTTCTTGCTTTTCTTGAATTACTGTGTCTATATGTGTCTGTACTTGATGCCTGCATCTTAAAAAGGATAAGGCTTGATGATAACTAACATTTTATTAGCATTGTTATGTGATGTGATGGCATGTAGCAGTTGTGAGAGAAGATACTGTTCTCTGACATGCTAATCCTGTGTTATGCTGGGCCATTCACAGACCATTCACATAGTCTTCATTACTTATCATTAATCTTCTGTGTCAGATCTTCTGCCTGTGATCATTCTTTACTTTAAATCCATATTTAAATATACCGAATGTGGAATTTGTGAGTAACGTGATGCCCAGGAAGGATTAACACAGCAGTCTTGGTTCTTCTTGATCTGGGTTTTCATCTTAGTAATTGATTCACTTTTTAGAACAGACTGTCAAATTCTGTTTCCTAGTTTTTCACATAAATTCACTAATAATTGCAGACTTTCTTGACATCACCTCTAAAATTATGCGTCAAAGTATAGTGGTTCTTACCAGGTCTGTGTGTGTTTAAAAAAAAAAACAAACCCAAACCTATGTTGTTTTTACAATCACTTGTTCTGCTTCACTCTCCTAGCAACACTCAATGAATTTAACTCAAATCTGTGAAGTGCTTTGTAATAAACGTCTGTGCTCTTACTGTGTTAGAAGACAAGAAATTATTTTCTTTATAATAATTAATTTATGAGAAGATCTGTTTTCATGTAGCACATGCCTCTTTCAGTACCTTTCAATAACTGTGTAGATTGTTTTCTTAAGCTGTCAGTAGCTTACGTAATTTAAGGAAAGATTAATATATAGGTGTTTTTATTTTAATTATGAGTAAAATTACAGTGCTTTAGACTGCTCTGGCAGAAAGCTGGCCAAAATTGGTGTGGAATGTCATTCCATAAAACAAGCAGAAGCGTTGATGCTGTCATGTTGTGAGTGCTTGGGGGTCAGCAAGATCTTTCTTACAATGAGCACAGAAAATTAGAGGGGTTTTACTTGTGTTCTGGAATTGGAGGGGAGGATGAGTTTGTGTGGTGTGTCATTTGGGTTTGTTCTACTGTTTTTTTAATGCAGTGGCTTTTACTCAGTTTTTCTCTTAGGAAGCAGTTCTAGTCATTCACATCTTTTCTTACTGACAAGAAAGATAAGTGTTGATATGCATTTGATAAGTATGACTGCATTTGATAAGTAACTGTAAAAGATGCAGAGATTTCAGGGGACTTAACCAAGTTGCTTGTTACTAAAGGCATATTTAATTTTACTAGTCACATTGTTAGGTATTTATAAATTTTGCAGATGTAATATTATAGATAGATAATTTAAAGATATATTTCCTGTTGTGTATATATATAGAAGCTGTTATTGGTAAGGTACTAATGGTAAGGACCATTGATTAGTAAGTTTAAACAAAGCTGTGGAGCAGACCAAAAAGTAAATGGTATGGATAGTAAAATAATAGCAGACTTTAGGTCTGTAATTCTTTCATGGATTAGATACATGATATTTTACTGGCATTAAGTTAAAAAACCTGTTCCTTTACTATTTGTAATTTGACTTCAGTCACGCATAGACTTGCTGACAACTATTTACTAGAAGTCTGCCTTTGCAAAAGACTGGTACCTTGCTGTGTAGAAATAAAGATATCGACATACCAGCTGAAAGAACTGTTTTTCAGATGTATTAATATATAAGCGGTAGAAAATGTGAAAGATTGCAATTTGAGCAGAAGTGTGTAAATACACTTAATTTTTCCTAGTTACTTGGCTCCCTGATGATGCTGTTTCCATCAGAATTTTGCTTTTTCTTGTACATATTTATTAGGTATCAGTATTCAAATTACTTTTTCAGGTTATCTGTACTGAGAAATGGTCCTGCTTAACAGTCCCCTGTGTTAGGAGCCTGTTGTGTGTTAAACTTGCTGTTAGTAACTTGAAAAGAAACATTCTACAGTTTTGTTGTTAGTGGAGGTCTTCTCGCCCATAACGAATGATAGAAAGAGGGGAAATGGCCTCAAGTTGCACCAAGAGAAGTTCAGGTTTTATATTGGGAAAAATTTATTCACTAAAAGATTGGTTAAGCATTGGAGAGGCTGTCCAGGGAAGTAGTGAAGTCACTGTCCCTGGAAGCGTTCAAAAAAGAAGTGGCACTTCATGGTATGGTTGGTTTAGTGGGCATGGTGTTATTTGGTCAAAGCGTGGACTTGATGATCTTGGAGGTATTTTCCAACCAATGATTCTATGATTATGTGTAATTTCTTTTTCTATGTGCTTTCTTTTTAATTTACGTGGAATTTTATCCTTCAATCATTTATACCTTTTGATCAGATTTATTTTTGGTCATGCCAAATAATTTTGTATAATTAGTAAGCCTTTTGACTCCTTTTTTAAACTGGCTTTCTAGACCTTAGGTGTGCTGAATCACACTGGCTCTAGGAGCTCTGCTGGCAAAATCTCTCATATGAAAAATGGTTTATTTTCTCTCTTGCTTGTAATTGTTTTCATTATTTAATTCTGTTAGGATCTTCCCTTTTGTCTTGTGTTAGCGTAGTTTGTTTGGGAGGTTTCTTAGCTTTTGTTAGATAGCTTGTCCAAACTTCTTGAAAATTCAGATCTGTCCTGACACTGAAATCACACTTATGCAGCTGCTTATCAATTCTTCAGTTGCTACTAGTAGTAATGACTTCCCACTACCAAAGCTGCTGGTTTTTCCTGTGTATTTAACCATATGCTTAGTCTTTCTGGTTTTGCTACATTTTAAACTGTTTTCTTTGGTGCAGGCCTGGCTTATCTATACCAAACTTCCCTGGCTGCTCCCAGAAAGCTGATTTTTTTATTTAAATGGTACACTATTTGGGTATCATTGCAGTCTTATAGAGCACTTTTAGGGAATAAATTTCACACCACAGTTGTTAGATCAACTGTTTAATATTTTAATTTGTCTGGAAATTATGGATGAATACTGTCTGATCTTGATGACTTGTTAGTGGTTTTATCTAGATTAACTTATGCTGATTGCATAAAAGGCTGTCTTTATTCTAGCCCTCTGGAGAAAGAATGTTGTGGCAAATTCCATCTGCTCTTCTATAGTGAGCATCAGGGAGACAAAAAATCAACTTAGCTTTTTTGCTGCTTTTGTTTGAGCTCCTCTTTCATGATTCTTTCTTATCTTCGGGCTTGTTCTTGGAACAACTGTTAAACCAGTTAACCAGCTAAAGTGTATGGGAAATCCTCCCCCATCCTGTTTTCATTGTTAAGGAGCAACATCCTTTTTTAAAAAGATGCTTTTCTACCTAAAATAACATTCTGCAATGTTGTTTTTAATCAAGCTGGTTTTCCCAGGGCTTTTTTTGTTGTTCTTGCTTGCTTGTTTTTAATAAGTGGTGTGTGTTTAACCATTTTGGTGGATGATCCTTGTCACGTGCAAGCATTTACACTTTGAGATGCTTCTTTTCAATAGCCTCTTCATTTTTATGTAGCTTACTTTGGTGAAATTTAACTTTATAACAAAGGATATAATTTTTGTCATTCCAAACAGGCTTAATATGAATGTATTACAGTTACGATTAGTGGCTATTTGATTCAAGATGTAACTGGTATTATGAACTGTGTGCTCCTGTGTGGAGGTGCCCCCCTGGGAGGTGGGCCATGGGAGTTGAAGCATGGTTTAGCGGGGTTTCTTGGCTCCCTGATGTTATCCTGTTTGTTATTGGTTATAGGTGTTTTCCCCACCCCAAAAACTGTGGTTGTCCCATGATTCCTGGATCTTTGGTGGTCAGTTGGTGCCTGGCCTGGCTGCCATGTGGCCGGTCTGTGTCTCTCCTGGCTGCCATGCAGTCAGAGAAATAAAACATCCATGATCATCTATCAAAAATATTGTTCCTGATTCTTTCTACAGGTCAAAGCTGCCTTCAGGGAGGGTTGCAGGCTTACCCCACTGCAACACTCCTGCATCAAAAGAGGTTTCTAATTTTTATGACAGCTTACTGTAGGAATAATTTTGCTGTCTAAAATACTACAGTTCTCACAGTTGTGTTGTATTTCCCTGTCTAACAGTGAGAGATTTCGATTTCTGAGTAGTTGCTTTTCCACTTTCAAAATTTCTGCAGTTTTCATTAGTAAGTACTGTTACATTAACTCTTGTTCACACGGTTTACAGTACTGCTCTTAATTTTATGCTTGTAGGATGCTGTGGGTACAGACCTGTTGGCTTTTCTGTGGATAAAGGGAGAACAGTGGGAGGTATTTACTTCAGAAGTTTGTGAAGCCTTCAGCACTGTCTCTTACAATATTCTTGCCTCCATGTTAAGGTACCACAGTCTGGATGGGTGGACAAGATGAGTGAAAGAAAGGGTTGGTCAACCGCAGAGGATAATGGGCAATGAGGCCAGTGGAAGTGGAGTGTAGGGGTCTGTGTTGGGACCAGTCCTTTTAATATCTTTACCAGTGAACCAGAGAAGGTGTTCACTTGACATGCTTGCAGGCAGCACCAAATTGAAGAGAACCAGTTGATAGAAATAGATCTGCTGTTTAGAAGAGATCTAGATAGACTGAAAAAATGGGACAACAGAAACCTCATGAAATTCTAAAAATGCGAAGTTCTACACCTACAGAGAAAGAATTCTTTGCAGCAATACTATCTTGAGGAGAGTTCTGTGGAAAGGGATCTAAGGGTTTTGCTGTACAGCATCCTGAACATAAGTTAACAGTGTGCCCTGACTGCAAAGAGAGCAAAGTATCCTGGGTTGTTTCAATAGTCGATTGAGGGAAGGAAAAGGCTTATCCCTCTTAACTTGGCATTTTTTAGACATATGTAGTCCAAGACACTTCTAGTCTTAGACTCCCAAGTACAAGAAAGTATTGGCAATCTGGACTGAGTTCAGTGGGAAGCCACTAAGATGGTTGGGAGCTGAAACACTGAGTAAAGAGAGGTTGAGGTGTCTGCACTTGTTAAACCTGGAGAAGAAGTAGTTTCAAGAGGACCTAATAGCATCCTTCCAGTGCCCAGGAAGAGGTCATCAAGAAGACAGAGCCAGATGCTACACAGTGATGAGTGGTGGAGATGACAAGACACTGTGGGTAGGAATTGAAATAAAGAGGATCTAGATGGATTTAAAAAGACGTTTGGTGGAGATGCACTGTGGGATTTTATGGCTCTTGAATTAATGTTGAATTTTTGGCCTCTTTAACTTTGAACTGATTGACATGGTAAATCTAACATTCTTATAACACTGTATTTCCTAAAATAAAAGGAATGGGTACTGGAAAAAGTTAGGAATGTTTTGGGCTGTTGCTGTTCCAATCAGATGGTATTTGTGTTCCACAGAACTTGAATAAGAATGTTGTTCATGATGTACAGTCTAATAGTGTTGTTGGACTGTATCTGGCCCTGTGGTTTTTGGGTTTGGTTTTTGCAACTTATCTGTCTCGATGCAAAGTAATAACCTTTAGGATTATGGAATCCACAGGTAGTCATTACTTCAGTGTTAATGTTCTAGCTATTCAGAAAACAGATTTAGAAAGAGCGTTATGAATACAGACATGAAAACAATCTCAACGGAAAATATGTATAGGTAAAAACAATTCCTTTCAGGCACTTCCAGACTTGCAGAAGTGTAAGCATAAATGGAGAGATGGAAAATACCATTAGATCTCAGTAAGTAGCTTGGAGACATCAAATACACATAAGCCCTGCCTTTATTTGTTGTGGAAAATCACATAATATTTAATCTTTCATTTAATGTAGAAGCTTTATTCAGACCATTAGTGAAACTTGCTGTTGTCTGAACTGTCTTAATTTGTACAGGTAGCAGTATTTCCTCTGTTATCCTCAAACATATTTTTTCAGTTGGAATTCAGTACTGTATGATTGAACCTCCTGAGGAAGCTCTCCTAACCTCTGATGATAGTTGTACAAGATTGTAACCCTCATTTACTGAACTTGGAATAAAAAAGATGGGTTTCACTCTTGTTCTTGCTTGCCTTAAGAAAAGTATATCACCTAAAATTCTCTGTAAGATATTTTATTTATAATAATAATTTTATTTATAATAATTGTTTTATTTGTAATAATAACTTTAAGAAAGTGACTCATGCAGCTCTAGGTTTTGTAATTTGTGCTCTGCTAACTGAACTCCCTCATATTTCTGATTTCACAGTTGAGAAGTGATTATTTTCTCAGAAAAACATGAGAACAGCCATGCAGGTTCAGCCAAGGAAGAACTGAGGAACTGGGCAAGTGTATATGGCACTTTTTGTAGTATGCTGGCCACTTGAGATTGGACAGCCTTAGGAGGAACTGTTTTTAATTCAGGATTTAGTGGCTTAAAGATTTGGGTTTTTTTTCTCTTTTCAGTGAACATTTCCAGATTTCACTTGAATGCGAAAGTTTTTAGTGTCTGCAGCACAAAATGGCAGCGATTAACAGCTAGTTATGTCATGAACCATCTCCTTTTAGCTTTGAGCATTTGGTGTCCAAGACAGCTGTCTCTTTTTTATGTTTCAGGTAGAAGTGAAAATGGAAGCTAGAAATGGACTGTTCTAATGTTTTATTCAAATTCTGTTATTTGCAGTTGAATACAGTGCAAAGTATCTCAAGTGTATAATTAACAGGTATAAAGGTAAATTAAAAGCTGCTTTTTAACAAGAATGTTATCTTTCATAGTGAATCCTATTTGTAATAAATAATGGAATTGTCAGTACAGAAATTTTTCAGAAATCTAGTACATCTGATTCCAGAAGTATGCTGCAGCAGCAGATATTTATGCAGCATTCCTTTCTGTTTGTGGATATATTTGTTCCATCCAGGTTAGATGAACATAATGATGTGTTTAGTCATTTCTTCATGCTGTCTTTAGTAGTTCTCTCAGAGCAAGAACACAAACTGTCTTTGCAAGATGAGGGCACTTCCTGTGTTCTTTAAACATCGTAGAGAAAATTAGGGATTTCTTTAGGTTGGTCTACACTGTGATCCCAAAATTTCAGACTAAGCAAGAGAGGCAGGAGTGGTGCTTTAACTGGAATGCTGGTGGCCCAGAACCAGTAGCTGGTTTATCACCACAGCATGACTATTTCATCCCACTGAAAACTTTCAGCAGAAGATAAACTTGGGGAAAGTCTGAATTGTCATTAATTACATTTATCAAATGAAGAAACAGCTGCAGTGGAATTAGGGAGTACTGTATGCTGTGCAGAAAAACTTTTTTTCTTTCTTTATGTGGGTTAAAAGATCCTTTATCCATCTGTAAGCTGCAGGTGGCAGTTGCCAATTCTGGATCCAGCTATAAATGTCAAAAGTGCAATAGCCAACATGTTACCTTTTTAAAAGTAGGCAATAGGTTTAGGTCAGGCTTTACCTAACTAGGAATCTGGTAGGTTCTAAGAGCATAAGTACTGTGCCTAATTTCTGTTGCAATTTCAGCAGAAATGCTCAAATAATTGTTAAATTTGGTAGAGATTTCAAAGCCAGGAAGGATTGCAGTTACCTGCAGAACAGCACATTTTACATAGTCCCTTGTTAAGGTCAGCTGAACCAAACCTAAACAGTAAGCTTTCTCATCTAAGCTATAGCCTTGCTAATACATCTGCATCTATAAGGGAAGCAAAAAATACCATTTCTGTGTTGTCAGGTGAACAAGGATATATTATAAATTCTAATCCTATTTAGAAAGCATATGTGGCCCAGGATTTGCTGTCTTACTGCCTCTGAGGGATCCGTAGGAAAAAGAGCAGCAGTGAGCACTCTGCAGTGACTGTAGTGATTTAGTCTGTCAAACTGTGCTATGCTTTAGGTAACATGTTCTTAAGAGTGTCTTAGAATTTGAGCTTTCTCTCTTGGGTGTGATGTTCTTATGTTGGTAATGGCTGCCAGTTCTTACGTCAGTAATAGGTTTATGTTACTGAATAAATGGTCTTTCTCTGTAAGTTTCTGTGTGCAATTTTCTCTATTACAAAATTAATGTTCTCTAATGTTAAAAGGGATATTCTGTTGCCAGGATTTTGCCTTGTTCCCATTTTGTCACCATCTGTGTTTAAAAACCCCAAATCATAGAGGCTAGAGTCACCAGTATGCTAGAAAGCTATGATACTAAGGAAAAAACATCCCTGCCTTAGACAGTTTTTCTACTTAAAGGACTTATCATTGTTTATAGACTCATCTTAAACTTACCTACTCTTACTTCAATACCCAACATTAGTACTTTTGCAGAATACTTTTTCTTTTTTTTTTTTTTTTAGCCCATGCATAATCTCTTCCATTTTGTAAAGCGTCTCTTCTGTGTTCAGAGGGATGTTTTTTACATTGCTTGTTTCCCCTTTGAATGGCATTCCTTGATTCTGGCATTTGCTGATTATCAGTCACTTTCCAAGGCATAACTAGTGAAGGGAAGGAAATATCCTCAAACTTACTTCTCTAGAACTGTGTATGACTCTGTACAATTTCTTCTTTCCTATAATTTGCCTGTATTTTTTTTCCTTTTCTTTTGTCAGTGGTATTTAAAGGCAGGCCCTTGCTTGCACCATTTTGTTGAATATCCAAATTATGTGGCTGCTGCTATGCTACAGTTTGTTGGTGAATAAAACCTGAAACTCTTCAAAACCAGATGTGTCTTGGAATGATTGTTTTGTTGCAACCAGGAGATCTTTTCATCAGCTCTTAAGGTCTGCTTGCTGTGCTGCAGTAGTTCTAGTCAGTTTGAGAATTGTGTGCCATTGTGGATCCTGATTAGTTGGTAGTGTACGACTTTCATAATGTATCCCTTCTTTATTCTTAAGCAGAAGAGTTGCATTTTCTACCTGTCCTTGGGTATATTGTTTAGCAGTTTGTATTATTTGTGACTATTAGTGCATCCTCTCTTTGTTCTTTCACATCACTTAGCATTTCCTTTTCTTTGCTAATTTTTATGTATTTCTATCTGCTTGTATGCATTATGTCCCTCCATCCTCCTTCATTAGTTTACATTCAGCTTATAGACATTGAATTTCAGCTGTTAAAAACCTTTTTTTGCTCAATGTGCAATTAGCTCTGCCTTGTAGGAGCATTAAAAAATTCATGTCTCAAACTCCCTTGTCCTTACTGCTGTCTACTGTGGAGCAGGTTTTTTGCCAAAACTATCCAAGTTAAATAACTTGGCTGAACTGACATTGCTGGTAAGTGTTATGACCTAGGAAATGTCAGACATTTACATCCCTGGTGTACAGAGATATAAATGTCTGACATTTCCATACATTTTTTGACCATGACTGTCACCCAATACCTGTTCTCTTTTTCTGATATCCTTCTTGTGCCATACAATGTTTTGTTGTAGTTGTGGTTCCTATTTATAATTTAAAACTACTGTTTAAAATTTTTATGGAAAAAAAAGTGTATTCAGTTTCACACATTTCTTTACTAGTTTTCTACCTGTATAGAATCTTACTGTTCACTTATTCCTATTACTTGCATTACTTTAGATGTCTAGTTAATTAATTTCTTCCTTTAATTTCCCTCAGAAACTGTCCTAACATTTCTGAAGATGTATTCTCATATTTTGGCATATTTTGGTTCTGAATTACTTCTGTTTTTTCCAGTTGCCTTCCCTTTCTAATACTGTCTAATTTACTGCCTTTCTTTATAGCTTTTGGAACTGAAACTGCTGTTGTTAATTCTGTGCTCCAGCACTTCTCTCTCAACAATGACAATAGTTTAATCAAATTAAAATAGATGAGTTTAGTGGGAGGTGCACTCTCATTGTTAGAAATCAAAAAAGGTAGCACATCTTAGTGTCTTCATTTAATATGTTATGCTTAACTACGTTTAGCTTGTCATTCTAACTGTGGTTGTTTCCCAGACCCTCATCAGTTGCGAACAAATTACTCAAGAAAAGTAATGTATTTTTTTGTACATTTTCTCTTTTTAGCGTATGTATCTTTGGAGAACATTACACGTAAATCTGTTTTAGGATGTAAGGTTGTAGCAGTTTTGTAGCAGTTGAAACCCGTGTTGCTCTAATGGCCCAGCCCGCTCGGCTGTTGTAGGGGAAGGTTGGTTGATTTACTCTGGGCGGTGCATAGGAGAAGCAAAATGCTCAGGAGGTTCAATAACCAGTGTTTACGTGCAGGTTTTAGAACATTAAGGTAGATTATGGTACTTGGCAAATTTTAAAATGTAACTGTTAGGGTTACTATTATCTGTAGAAATGCAACAATACAGCCTCCAGTGGTGAGTGTGCACCCCTTCTGCAGCCGGGCTTTTACTTTGGGCATTGTCAGCAAAGCACCCGCCGCTTTTGGAAATGGTCGATTGTCTGAGCCATGAACCTGCCAGTCTCTCACAGTTGCCTGGTCCTACAGTGGATAAATTCTATAAGGAGATCCTCAGGTTAGTGGTTTCTGTGGGTTTGTGTGTTTGATGGTGCTTGTAGATATGTTGCTGCTCTAAATTTGAAATATTCTGAAACACAAATTGTCTGAGAGTAAGAAATTGCTGTTTTCCTTGGAAAAAATTATGCAATTTGCTTGTCTATGTATGCCAAAGCAATATATATAGAACCCACTTAAAATTCTATTGATGTTTTGCCAAATGTTTTAAAGAAATAGTATCAACATAACCTCTCGCTTTCTGAGCTTTATTCTAGAGGTTTTATTTCTAATAAAATTTTGCTGCTCTGTTTCAAGGTTTGTTAGAAAGCAGGTAGATATTTTTAAATATCAGGTTTTAAAAATTTTCAATAATATTGAGAAAAAACGTCTGCAAAAATTACTTAATACTATGTACTTTATAACTTTTTTATACCAGTGCCGTTATTTTCCAGTTAATAGAACACTGACTACAGCTGTTAATATATAGCTCTTTGTGTATGTTTGTGCATGTACACACAAAGACACAGAGTATCTGATGGTATTTAAGTCCTCAAAAATAAGATAACTGCGTTTTTTATGACAAAAAAACCATCTCTTGTGCACTGTATGTGAGAGGGAGAGAGGCATGCTTCCAGGTAAAGTAGTTTGTGGCTTAAGGCAGGTGCCTGGTGTGGTTCCCAGCTGTGTGTGGGCGTGTGTGGCAGGGGGCTCATGTGCATGAAGCTTGATGTTTTGGGCTCCCAGTCCTGGGCAGATAGTGTGGAATAGCCTTTAGATTTATAGGAATTTTAGTATTTCAACCAATTACAGTGATAGTCTTTTCCAGTGCTACCGGTCTTAAATTATTTTTACAAAGCATGAAAGAACAGAGCAAGGTATATATTTCCATCTTAAACACTTAGTTGTTTTTTTCCTTGCTTGTTTTAGGGCTTAAGAAAGCCATCTTCATTACTATTCTTACAGATGGTCATCAGTTCACCACTTTACTGTTGTTGTTTATGCTCCCTCCCCAGTCTGAAACTTGCATGTTCTTGTTATTTAATCTTGTTATGACTGTAGATTATACATGTCAAAACAAAGAAACTTCAATATTTTTCTAGGTAAGAACAACACTAAAATAAATTGTTCTCTGTTCTTTTTAGATGGAAGAAATAGGTTGAGATCTAGATGTGTTTTACAAGATTGAATCATTGTTGTAGCTCATCTTTGAACCTTATCTGCTGCCTTGTTTGTTTTTTCCTAATGAGTTCCAAAATTAAGTATTTGTGGTGTCATGAGCTCATGTGGGAAGGCAAAATGATACCCATACTCTAGGATTTTCTTGTTTTCTGTCCACTGACAGAAGTATTAAATTTCTAATATTCACCAAAATGCATAATATAAGCCCTTTTCTATTGTGTCTCATCGTACTTTGCTAATCTAAAATTGAGACAAAAACTTTCACTTCCATTTTAGTCAATTGTTTAATTTCGACATTATGAATATCTAACATCATCCTTTTCATTACCTTCAGATAAGAGGGTCCTTAAATACTTTTCACAAAGCTTAATTTGCTTGACTTCTCACATGTCTCGCTATCCCCTTTCATCTTCTACGTAGTCAAGCTCCCATTATAGTTTTCTGGTTTCTGAAGTGCTTATTTTTCCCTTATGTTTGGAGTCATAGAATAGTTCCAGTAGGCAGGTGGTTGTAATCCTGTTGGATTTACCTCACCAGTCTTATGATTTCCAGAAGATACTTGAGTGAAAAAAAAATCACTAAGAATACAGGTGCAGGTGAGACACATGACAAAAGACAAGGAGGTTACCAAGTTTAGATGACTTCAAATCAATGCAGTATTTTTGCAGTGGTTTTATTGAGGGTATGCAGGCAAATAGACTGCTTCTTGGAAAAGTTCTAGCTTCCAAGTTGCCTTTCCTGAGATTTTTTTTTTTCTAATTGGTGCCTATGTATGAAATATGAGAAGGGAGGGTAAAACCAAATCTTCTAACTCATCTGGATACAGTGCTGCCAAAGTTTGCTATTTGAATTAGCAGATCACCCCTAAGCTATCTAATGGCAGCCTTATCTCTGCGAAACGGTGCAGGGTGGATTAAATACTGGAGGACTGGGAAGGATAAATGTACTGGTTGACTAAGGGGGGGGAGAGGAGTGAAGGAGGGAGAATTCAGCTATCTTAATACTCATGTCCTAAAAAAAAAAAAAATTGTAAAACTGTTTGTATGTGTGTGCGAGGTAATGAAAAGATAAACAGTTGCTAGCATGGGCTTGCCAAGAAAAATAATGTCAAATTAGTTTAATTTTTCTGTATCATAAAACAGTTGAACCTGTCAATAGAAATGAAGCAGTAGCTGTCATATATTTTTACTTTATTTAAAGCCCTTCATAATTCTGTCTTCTGTAACATTTTTATAAATAATGCAGAGAAATGTGATCTAGGAGAAATTAGTGTACAGTAAGTGCAAAATTGATTGGATTAGTATTTCTGTTGATTAACTGTCAATTGGTTGCTCTCAAAATGAAAAGGTATATTGAGCAGGGGTTTTCTACAGACCTGCCTGGAGTCTGGTTCCCTTTCTGATTTTTTACCTGATGTACTTAATGGTAAAACAGAGAGTAGCTGGAGTCATTCTGCAGATGACACAAAACTCAGGAAAGATTGGAGAACATAACCATATTTCAGAAAGATCTTGCAAAACTGGAAAAATAATCTACACGTGAGTAGGTGTGGTCCTTCAGAAAAGTATTTGGTCAGGTTTTTCATTTGATAGCAGTATACTGTATCAAAAGACAATCCTGCCACTGGGATTTACAGGTAGAAGTGCAGCTAGTAAAATGAGCAAAGTTAAAACTTTATTCATTATTCGATAGTATTGAAGTCTCTGCTGGAACACTGTTTTCTACTTGGGGAGAGATATTGCAAGGAAAACTTGAACTACTTTAAGCCTGAACAAAGGCATCACAGGTGATCAGGAGATAGGAGGAATCCCTTAGAGGATGCTTCATTTGTTTAGCCTGTGGAAGGAAACACAATGAAGAAGAATGTGGTTTTCTAATATGTGAAAGGCTATTGCAGAAGAAGTAAAGGAATAGTTGCTTGTGTTGATGATGCCCTTGATAAGTTACAGCAGTCAAAACTCTATCAAGATGAACTCAAAGGAGATATTAGAGAAATGTTTCTGAATTTCAGTTAATGAAATAATTAAGTAAATTCCATGAGAAGGCTTTGAATTTTTGTCATTGATAGGCTTTGAAGAGCTGGTTAAAGATGTGTAGCTATAGATTTCCCCACTTTTGAGAGTAAGGTGGAAATTAATTTTTCTTAAAAACATTGTTTCTTTAACCTTTACTTTTGTAGAAGTTTCGGACTGAATGACTTCCCAGAACAGAATTATACAAGTTGAAGTGAGATAACATCAGTGGTTACGTTTACACGACACCCTACTTGAATTCACCTTCTTTGAGATAAAAAGTGAGGAAACCTTTTCTTCATCGTAATGGGGAGAGGGCGGAGGAATAAAAGTAACATTAGAAGATTGCTCCAGACTGTAGAGATTTTATTCATATTGGACAGTCAAAGTGATAAACACTTCTCTTGATTCAAACATAATATATTTGATTCAAGAGACATTTGTTTTGAAATATCCTTTTAATGCTCTAGTAGGAATTTGAATTCTAGCAGTTGTTATCTTCAGATGAGTTTTAGACAATGTATTTGGGTTTTGTATAATCACAGCTTTCATCTGTCCCTCGTCTTTCTCTGATTTAAATTTGAGAGGTATCTCTTCAACATGACTGTCCAGACTGTTTTAGCCTTCTAAGACTAACTTTACTTTCTCCATTTCTTCGAGGATCATCATCTATCTGGGTTTTTTTGCTGTAATCTGTATAGAGAAGAAGTCCCATAGAATAAAAATTCATTACCATTTTATGTTTGACAAAAAGCTAAACAATGCATTAGACTGAATTGTCCATTACACTTTTATGCAAGACAGTGTAATTACATGAAAGAAAGCCTTAACAGTAAAAATAAAATTTGACATAGGATAGTGATAATGCATTTATATGCAGTGAGAGTCAGTTTAATTATAGTACATTTAAGATTGGTATGCCAAGGGCAGTAAACTTTATAACAACATACAAAAGTTTAATAAGCATGAAACATCATAAGAACAATGTAGACTAAACCTTCCTCGCATCCGAAAAGCTGAAATGCAAAGAAGTTTTTATTTATTGCCTCAGGTAAAAAAGTCTGTAGAAACAGATAAGTGATGACAAAGCTTTGATGTTAATAAACCCAAATGGAAGTAAAAATCAAAGTGTGTAAATGGCTAGGTTATAAAAAGAAAGATGACAGACTTATACCCTGTAATTAGGTGTAATTTGTGCTTTTGGCACAGCTATTTGTCCTGCATGAATGAGAGGTTGTCTTATGTTTTCTTGTCCCTGTATAATAGAATTGCAGTACGGGCACATCCCACTTAAAACCTCCCTAGGATTCTTTTTCAGTAAGTATTTGAAAGCACTGTAGGTACTGCTCCCCTTCTGGGAGCACTATAGCCAGTTTGCCTTTCCTAGTACTTGAAAGTAATCATAAGCAGAGTGTTTATAAAACACTTCCAGCTAGAAAGCAAGTAATAATTTTATAAAAAATGCTACCAAATGACAACATTAATTTCTACCTTGAGTATAAATCATGGACTTATGTGTCATACAAGTAAAATACATCAAAACTAGAAAATAATTAATCCAATTAAATTATTTAATGAGTTGTTCTGTTTAGCAGCTGGTTGTCTCATCCATATTTTAAACTGTTGTAGAACAAATTGCTATTAATTAAATAATTTAATTTAATTGATTCCTGTCTTTGTTTTATGTTATCTCTACACAAGCCATCAAATTTTCAGTGCTGAGACCTCTTTTACAACCATCTCTTGCTGCCATGTACTGTGAAAATTTAGAAGAAATCTTTTCTTCAACTTTTCATGTTGCAAAGAAACAGAAAATACCTTGATTCAGGGAGGAAACACTGATTTTACTAAAGGCTATATTTCTGTACAGGTATCAGTTTTTAAACTTGCCAGTTAAGAAATAATTACTGTATTTTATTTATTTACTGTAATTACTGTGTAATGACATGCTACATTCTCTGTATCTTTCTGAGATTACTGCAAGGTTTGATACTAATGTGTGGTTTTGATCTCTGATATGAAGTTCATGGCTCTCATTTGATGGGATGTGAAATACCCTCGCAGAGCACCTTTCACTGAGCTGCTGTCTAATGTGAGTCCATGAAATGCAGTGCAAGAATTGGCTGCTCCTGCACTGCAAAGCCACCTGGTGAAGCTTGTAGTTCTCTCATGCATAAAAATGCGTGAAACAAAATGAAAAAAATTAGTATGATTCTTGACTTTAATATATCTTTTCTTTGTTTTTCCTGTCTCCTTTTTGATTTGAAATTTGTGTCTGACGTTCAGAAGTTCTCAAATGATTTCTGTAAATGCTGCAGTGTGGTTGCATGGCAGTGTTCGCTGGTGGCGTGAGGTGGCCCTCTGCCTCTTGTGCGTATCCTTCTGAATTCTGAAGGGGCATTTGCTTGTCCTGCACTGCAGAAACCTACCTGGTTTTTTTCTAATTGTCTTTCCAGTTCATTAAGTCTTTTTCATTAATTCTGCCCTCAAGGACAAACTCTCTGATGGGGAAAAAGGTTCTCTGATGATTCAGATGTTTCCTTTCTGTTTGGGCTCGTAGGGCTGCAGATTCCCTTTCTTGGGGGTCTGTGCTGATTCAAGGCTGAGAGATTCCCTCTTCCCGCTCCAGTGTCACTTCTGACCTGTTATATGCCTCTCTTCCTACTGATGTCACACCTTGCTCTAGAATTGCTATGGCTATATTGGGGAAAAGGATTTGGCAAGCCTGTACTTTCTTCTGCTCTTAAAGGAATAATTTTATTGTTATAAAACCAGTTATGTAAGTGTTTCATTTCAGAGGTCACATTTTGGTAAGCTAAAAAGGTTGTCTAAAATTTCTGAACGCCTACATGGGATATTATTTAAATAAAATTTTAAAAGTGCAAATCCTCAAAGAGTGTTGCACTTTCTGCCTATGCTGCCAATACTTTAAAATATCTTCAGAAGATTTAAGTGGAAAGTCATAGTATAGGAATAAGATACTACTGAAGTAACTTCATCTTTTCTGTCAAGAAGTGTGATTCAGTAGAATTTCAAACCCCTCTGGGCTGTGATGAGAGCAGAACTTTTGATAGAAATTGAGTAACAGTCCTGTGATTTAGTAGTTATAAAAGTAGATGCTTGTATACAGGTTTTTAACTATTTTTTGCCTGCACCGTAGCATTTCTGCAGCCTTAAAACTTCAGGAAAAATTTAGAAAACCTTGCATACTGTGTATATTCAACAAATGCTGAACGTACACATTTTTCTGCCTTACCTGTAAAACCACTTTGTTTCTACTTTTCAGGTAAATATGATATTATTAGTGACACATGAATGAATAGTTCTCTTACAGTCTCAAAAGTGAGGAAATGCTGATCTCTGTGAGGGTTCTATAACTGTGGTTCATGCTGATCAATTACTTGAAGACTTTCTGTTTCCCTCCTTTCCACCGCATTGAGATCCATCTTTTAAGTTTTAAGCTGCATTTTCTAACTGCAGTGGAATGAGGAGATGTGACCTGTACTTCTCTCATTAGGCAAGTGGTAGAGCCATGCTCCAAATGCCTCAGTGCATTCTCTTTACTCCAACTAACACTGTGAATTAAGCTCTCCTGGACGGACTTATTTAAATCTCCTTCTTGGGCCCAGATATCTGCTCAAAATCACTGCTATTTTTGAAGTGCTGGCACTTGTTGAAAATTATCACAATTTCAGTCCCACTGGCACTTTTCACTCCTAACCAGATGACAACTCATGTTTTCTTAAGACCACAGCCTGTAGCCATAAAATTATACCCTTAAGGTCAGTATTTCCCTCTGTGTTTCTGATGCTTATTTGCTTTCCTCCTTTGCTTACCCTTTACCCTCAGTTAATTATAAACTTTTTTCATGACTCTCAGTTCTTCAGATCTGTCAGAATGGACGTTCTCACTCTCTCTGGACTATTCTAAGCCAAGGTTCAGTTTTCACCTGAACCATCTCCCACACCACCCAGCAGAGGTGGGAGTATGAGGCAGGCAGTACCTGGACCTCCTCTGGGGCTGAGCAAAGCAATGACCCTTCCAGCTGTGCCAGCTGCCACCTTCGTGTTGAGGTGGTGTGGTTTGCAGGACAGAAGTGCACAAAGTGTGGCTTCCTAGCCAGACACCATACCTTTGCAATTTTCAGCTCAGACTCAGCAAGAAGTGCTTTTGAGGAATGGTTAATAATTGATTTGGGACTTCCAAGTAGTCTTGCTGTAGAGAATTTGATCTGCCTGTCATTTCCCTGAAATCATTATGTTGTGGGGGGAAAAAAAAAATCTGAAAATTCTCTTTCCTGAGTTTTTAGTCTGAGGTGAATGAGCTTGTGGAATTTCTTTTTAATTCCAGTATGTAAACCAGAATTTTTTCTTGTTTTTGAGTGGAGCCATTTCAAATTAAAGCATAATTAATTCTGAATAAAGAGTGTGGAGTAGAAATTGAGAAGTATACTTTAATAAGATTTCCAATGTTTGGAAAAAGTGCTACTCTGTACATCTGAAGTGTTTGACAGCTATGAAACTTTTGTGTGGTTTCTTCCTAAATTGGTTTATACATAGTATGATAGTAATGTACTCTAGTAAAACTGATTATTTCCATTGTCCTCTGACTCTGTTGAGATGCTGCTACTTGTTAATAACTTGGAAAATGCCTTGAGGTGAAGGAAGAATTGGAGTTCCTATGTGCAGAATTGTAGCTTTGCTTAGAGACTTAATTTTCATTTTTAATAATTGTAACACTAATCTAGATGTGTGCTTACAAAGATTTTTTAATAATGATTGGAAGAAGTGTATGTAGACTAGAACTAAGATAGTGCAATAAATTATCCTTTTTTCAAATATTTAACTGCAATTACGATAGATTTATAGATAGGAGAAATTTACTTTCTACTTGCTCTCTCTCTTGGAGCCTATACCAGTTCTGCGTTTCTTTGCCTCTTTTTGTTGGTGTAGTTTTTTGAGCCATTAATTTGATGGATGTCAAAGCCCTGTGTTTGTTTAACGTGTAATAACATCTTTATTTGAGATGAGGGTGTTTTTATCTGGAAATGACGGAAGACATATTTGTGTTTTTTAAAGTACTTTTGCTTCAAATAATGACTTTTGTTGTAACTGGTACTTTGAGAGTATGGTTAGGCCAGTGGCTGCGATTGTAGTAAGTCAGTTCTGTTGCAGTCAGAATTCCGCAACCTTCCTGAAGACATTTGTTTCAGTGGAAAGAATAAGGAAGGGTCTTTGCTTAGATGTTTCAGAGATGTTTATTTCCAGCCCCTCATGGCTCCAAGTCTCATGAGCACAAAAGACTCAAGGACTCATGGGAAAACCAACCTAAAGTAGAGAGTTCCTGGGGCGGGGGGAATATTTGGAACGGCTGATAGGGGAGCAGAACTTGGGTACCTTAGCATCAGCAGAGAGAAACCCTGTGTGTCCAGGGTCTGCTCTCACCCCCAGGGTCCCCTCTTCCCAGGGGGAGGGGGGGCCCCGCAGGGGTGGAACCCCCATACAGTTCCCTCCAAAAGATAATGATTGCTCTAAATCAGACCTGCTTAGAATATTGTATCATTTACATGAAGACTGCTGCAGTCCCTGAATCAGTGGAAGGAATGAAGTTACTTTTTGCCAGGGAAGCCTTAATAATTCTAGGCCCACGAACAGAAGGTGTGTACTTAGGAGACTAGCAGGAACTGGACAAATGTGGTTGACTTACCAGTTGTGACTCAGTAGTAACCTATTTCTGTTGCTTCAGATGGTTGTGGATTCGATGAGTAAAATTAAATGTATACTAATTAATTCAAATTTTCTGCTTTTTCTTTTCACTGTATTTTCTGTAATTATATGTGTGTATTTGAATTACAGATGAAGTAGCAGAGAAAGTTCAATAAAAGTAGATTTGAGTAAGGATTCATTTGATCCCCTTAAGATTCGAGGTATGAAGTTTTACAGTTGATATATAGTTTGGGTTTTCTTGAGTGTACTGATTTTAAAAAAAATCAGAATACTTGTTCTGGAGCAGATAAGCAGATAAGTTGAAACTATCTAGGAGATACAATGAAGAATTTCAGGTTATGTGAAGGATTCTTCTAAAATGTGTCGCAGTTTTAAATTTTTTTAATAAAATTAAAGATTTGAAATGAAATTGTGCAAAACCACGATGTGATTTATTTCAGAACATCCATATACTGAAGCATTAGAGCAGTTTATAGACAATCCAGCAAAATAAACTTAAATAAACTTAAATATATGTACATCTGTGTGTATGTGTATATATGTTCATGCTTTCACATTGGAACCTGCTGAGAAAAAAGACAGGAAGCTTCCGTGGCTGTTGTGCGTTGTCCCAGTAATACGCATGCTGTGGAGGAAACACGTAACTAATTATGGATAGATTGGTGAGGTTGTCTTACCTCCTCTGTCTCTGCCTTTCCTGTTGAGATCATTAAGAAAAGGGTTAGGTTTTCTTTGTTTAAATTAAAATCCTGTCCTGTTCTAGAAGCATAAACTTTTGTATGAAAATTGCACTCTGATTTTTCCAATAGACTCTAACTTGGCTTTTTCGTGCTCTGATGTCAGTGTTTTGTTTCCAGACTGTGGCCCTAGATACTGTAAAAATGGACTGATAATAGTCTTTTCAGAGCACCCTTTATTTGTTTTGGTTATGAGAAATGTTTTTTCATTGTTTCAGAAAGAAAGCATCTCTATTCATCTCTGTCATTTCAACTATTCTGTAATTCCTTTATTTACATTTTACAGTGTCTTTGGATAGAATCCTGGTGAATTCTTAAGACACTTTTACATCTGGGCTTATGATAGTTAGGTCCTTTTAAAATCAGCTTTCAGAATTCTTGTTTTACTCGGTTGCTTCTATCTGCAAATTTTAAATCGGCTGTAAGTATTCTGTTCTGCTTTTTAAAACAATAACAAATTTGTCCCTTTAAATGGAAGTGAGAACAGCATTATATAATTGCTGTTTATTTTAGCTCAAATTCTTGGAGTGTACTGCAAATAAAATCCTAGCTTTTCTGTGCCCACTGAAAGCGTCAAGCAAAACATAACGACCTTGATGATTTCTGACAAACAAATGAGGGTTACTTATGGCAAGCCAGCATTGTTGAACTAGAAGCTATATTCCAAGGCTGCTTGTAAGTCTTCACAAATCCTATCACAATGGAAGCCATGGAGTAACAAAAATATTGTGAAACAAATGCCTCCTGGGTGGCTAATTATTGGCATTCTTTCCTTTTTTCCTCAAAGGGAAGCTCTGTATCTTTCCTGTAAAATGCTGTCTGACTCGACAGCAAGAATATTTTGGGGTGGGAAGCTGAAATCTGTTCAGTGGTTTATTTGTGGGGGTTTTCTTATTTATGCTTTTATTTTATTAAAAAAAGAAATAGTTCTTAAAAGGAACTTCAGTAAATCCTTACTGTCATAAAAGACTGTTAATACCTTGGCTTTCTCTATTACAAATATTGTGTAAACAATTATTGCATTGTTTGTGCCATTTCATGGATGTTGTTCCAGTTTGAACTAAATGTTGAATTTAAAAGAACAGTTAATACACATTCCTTATTTCACATATTTTGTTTAGATGAACTAATGGAGTAAGAGGGCTTTTCAATTTATTATGCTTTCTTTTTAAGTGAATGCCAAAGCTTTTCTTCTGATTTGAAGTAGAACTTATGATCATATTACTGTTTCTCATGTGCTGTTTATTTCCTTTCTGTGAGCATTCCTGTATCAGCTTGATTATTAAAAGCTTTAGATATCATAATGCTGATTAGAAAATTGCAATAGTGTAATTGCATTCTCCTCATCATGGAGAAGTGGCAGTTCTTAGAGAAGAAAGGAATAAAAGTCCAGTTTATGCCTTTCTATATGTGCCTGTAGGTGTTTCATATTATATATTGCTTTTCAATGGGCATGAAAAATGATAGCCTTAAAGATGAGAAAAAAATTCGAAACATAGAAAATAAACTCTCTCTAGGAACTGTAAATCTGAAGGAAGTGAAATGAATTTCCCCAAATGATGCTTTTACATTGGCCATGCAAGTCACTAGATCCTTTTTCACTCAGTTATTTCTAATACACCATTGCTAATGTTCCATTAACTTCAGGTCTTTACAGAATCTGGGGAAAGATCGTGGTAAATGTGAACAATAACCATCTCTGGTGGTATCTTGATGGCCTGACTTTCTATTTTTGGCTTTCCTCAGTTGTGTTGTGCTTCCTTAGGAGATTAGAAATTCATTATTGTGCATCTGTTCTTCCTTCTTTGTGGAAGCTGTCAGTCCAATATTTGGATTAAGGTTATGATTTGGAAGAAGAGATTATTTATTGTTAGGGAGGAGGGAATCTATTCTCTTCTGACCATGCTGCAAACAGCTTTTGTTACAGCGTTGTCCTGTCATGATTTTTCAAACCCCCTTAAGAACTAAAACAAAAAGACAGTGATCCAGCATTTCAGACATTAGAGATGCTAAATCTGTCTGTGTTACACATAGCTTTGGTACATTTCTGGGCATTCGGGGAGCTTTTCATTATGTTACTTTTCTTAGTCCTAGGATAGTGAAGGAGAGAAGTGTTTTACAGCATGGTAACAAGTGTTTTTCTTGTTCCAGGAGTGTGCAATATTTGTTGTAAATCTGTTTTAACCAAAAAAAAAGAAAGGCATCATGTGTTTTATAAGAAAAGCTTAGTGATACAAGTGTGATCACATCATTGGCTTGCTCAAAACTGCATCAAAGGAAGAGGATTTAGTTGTAACTTCACAGAGTAAAACAGCTTGCCTCATCAGCAGAAAGCTGTCATAGAGTGACAAAAACCTATGGCTTGCTGCTGTGAAAAATCTTGCAACTTCTTACTTACATATTTTTGACATTAATGAGAAACGGGTTTATAATTCAGAAAGATAATTCATTAGTGTAATTTTAGAATATGTAAGTAAAAACCCTTTCCTTAATTCAAATAGTGACTTTCAGTATTTATTTAAAAATCCACAATCAGTTTACTGTGTGTTCATTTTTTAAGAATGTTAGGTTTATTTTTCTCCCTTCCCTTAATAGTGTGTACCTATGTGTGTGTATGCATATGTATCTTTTTTAAGTGAAAGCATTGCTGCTTGTCCAAATATGTATTAACATACATAGCTAAGACTGGTGCTTAGTAGTCTCAGAGCACTACTTCAAAATCAGCCAGGCTAGTAAATTTTTTTATACATTAATAAAAATTAAATTGGTTCTCTGATCTATAATCAAGATAAATCCACTGACTTCATCTGAGTTTTCTGATTTATGCTAGCTTCACCTGATTTACGGAACAGAAAAATGTAGCAGAGACTAGCTAGCAAAAAATGGGAGAAGGTAGGTGGGACAAAATGTAAATGTTCTTTGAAAGCCACTTTGAAGAACAAATATAAAAAAAAAGAAAGCCAAATCAGAAAACTATGTTCCCTGATCTAACTTTGGAATGCAGAATATGGGGAAAATGCAAAAATGGCTTAGGAATTTCTCTGTGCTATGTCATTGAGAGAGACCAATCTGTGTGTATTCACAGCACATCATTTTTATACTTAATTTTCAAATGAGGTAAAACAACCCAGCTAAGAAAGCATGCTAAAAGGCTTTTTTGAAAAAGAGATCTTCAAATTATGCTTAATCCCTGTCTGCTTAAGTTCTGGTTAAACTAAGTGAGCGTAAGTGTGTCTGTAGGGCTGAGCACAGACTTGAATGTTTTGTCAAATGGAAAGAGACTTAAACAAGTTTTGCATGTGTTTTAAATGTTCTGATCTGCCATGATCTGCTGAGTACCTGTATTCCTGAGTCTGGTAAAAACCAGCCTGTTAGGCTGGAGATGCCAGGGTCAAAGGTGTTTGGCTTTAACTTCTTATGTTCTCTTCACATTCTGTAGCAATAGGCTGTCTTTGCAGTATTAAAAAGCAGAAATGGAAACCTAGCAAGGTGTGTGGTATTCCTATAAACTGCTGCCCTCAAGACTTCTCAACTGAAATGTCGTCATCAAACATCAATATTTACAGAGCTAAGTACAAAATAAGTTAATGAGTGAAAATAGAAGAACTTAAAATCTCTTTTCAGCCTCTTTGACATTTAAATACTTTTCCAAAATTTAGGGAGATGTGATTGCACACAAGCATTAGAGTAGTTGATAAAGCTCTATGTAAGCAAACAGTCCTGCTAAATTGCTTGGGAAAATGGGGTGAAGGGTTGGCATGGAGTTGGGAGCACATTCACAAGAAACTTGAAAAACTGTAATAATTTTATATGTAATCATACTATTTATGTAAATATTGAAGTGGTAGAATGATACCCTGTATTGAATGTTCCTGCTCTCTCTTTATCTGTGTGTTTGTGTATATGTACATACATAAAATGGAGTACACACGCAGTAGAGTGTGGGTGTGTATGTGTTCATGTACACACACACATATATATGAAAATCCCAAACTGAGTATGTGGGGTTTTTCTTCCAATAGTTAAAATTTACCCATTTGGGTACATTTCATCTCCTCCTACCCTTCTCCCCCCAATATTTTCTTACTTCCGTATTACCAAATGAAATGTATCTGGTCCAAGAAAGGACCATATCAAAACCAGTGATGATCCCTTTGCAGAAGTAACATAGCTGTCAAAAGTATTAATAATTTGATTAATACATTGGTTATTCATTTACTTTTGACCTCTGAAAGTAAGAAATTGTGGTTATCCTGAAGAAGGATTTCTTATTATTTTTAATGGTAACAATTTTCGGACTAAATAGGCACAAAAGTTGAGTTAGGAGCAAGACATTTAGAATATTTTATTTAGAAGTAACTGATTCAAGTGGATAGCTATTGTGAAATGTAGTCATTTCACTGCCACCCACTCCTGCTTGTAGATGCTCTTGATCATTAAAATTTTTAACAAATTTCCCAGCTGCTGATGCTGTTAACCAAGTTAGTAGCGTCTGTTAAGCTGTAATTGGACTCTCCCTGCATCTTCCCTTGCAACATTTTGAACTCAGTTAAACTTTATTAAACTTGTGACACCCTGTGGCAGTGGTGAGCCATTGCGTATTATGTTCGCTGCAAAAGAGGTATTTTGGACACCCTTTTGTGGTCTAGCCTTCCCTTGACAAAACTAGTGACTGCAGGTGACTTTTGGTCTCCCAGAACAGACACTCCCCTCAGAGGCAGGAGTAGAAGTCATGCTCATTTGCAGCATACTGCATTTTACAAATGAATTTATTTGCTGGGCCAAGCAGACACGCTGTGTTTTGACAGATTTAGTTTGAAACTGCCTCTTTATCACTGATGTTTCTGAAACAGCCATATGTCTGTGTGCACAGCAGCAGTCCAAGAAACAGCAAGGGGAACAGCAAGGACAAGCAAATGTTTCTGAAAGGCATGATCTTCACTGACCTTTGTTTTGTCATAAACCCTCAAAGTTATTTCATAAAGCCACTGGTTTAGCAATACTTGTTGTATTATCAGCTAATTGAGTAAGGTAGCTAAGACAGGCAGTGTTATATGGACTTTCAGATCATTTTATTTACAGTGCTCTTTAGGGATTTATGAAGGAGGTGGTTACAACCACTTAGTTGTGTATTGGCAGTCAACACAGGTTTGGTTCTTGTGAACAACTCTTAACAGATCCTGAAATACTCGCCATAATGTTTGAACCTCTCCACTATAAAAAAATGTTTGCCTCCCTAGATTATGTTTCTCTGAAGCACATTAGTTTGTGAAAGTGCTGTATTATCATCTACTAATAACTGTTTATTGGTGATTTAATGGTTTTGGTTTGTATCACTCCCAGCAGAAAAGGCAGTAGGGTGTGGTTGGGTGCCTTCATGGTTAAACCCTGGCGTTCTGATACAGTGTGGTAAAGTACCTGGTATTTTTTGCAGATAAATATTTAGCTCTCACAGAGGACAGATAGCTTGTGACATTTATGTGTCTGCATGCACACAGGTACTTATTTACACATATATGCCTACTTTTAAGTACTGCTGCAACAGTTGTGCCCTGTCACTTCTATGGGGCATCATTAAAATTAATGGGCTTCTGAAGTCACAGATGCTTACAGCTTCCAGGTAGCTCCAGTGGCTTTGCTGGTAGATAAGGTTACTTAACCTTTCTCTTTACAAGCCTGTTTCCAGTTGTTCACAAGTGTAAAAATGTAACTGCTCACTCTGAAATTCTCTGTGGCAGGAGTCAGCTTTAGCTGGATTTTTCTGAAACTGTTCAGTGTAGGTATGGAAGGTTCTAAGTCCATGATTTTGAGGCCATAATGTTCAACACAGCATTTATACTACAGTATAAGATGTAGTAAGTAGAAATATGAGTAATCAAGATACTAGAAATGGAGAGCAAAGCTTGAATTAGCTGTGGTAGGTGGTTGGGTTGGTTTTTTTAAAAATTCACTGAAGAGTTGAGAAGATGACACTAGACAAAACATTTAGCACAATTCACAATCTTGTTGTTTTTTCACCTTGAATGTAGGTTGATTTCTTTATCCTTAGGATTAGTTTCCTCTCATGAGTGGAGGAGAGCACATTCTGTGCTCACTCATGAGCACATTCTGTGCCAGGGATATAGATTCTTCATTACAGCAGTGTTTTTGTCGTACACGGTTAACACAATGGATAATCAGTTTTTCTGTTGACAAGTACATAACTATGAGAGGAGGATTTTACTGTATTTATCACTAAATATTATTTTGACTATGAGAGTAGGTACTTATAGGTGCATTAGGTTACGGTATAGCTGTGTTTTGTCCACTTTTTCATTTTTGTACTGCAGGAAGTTACTGTGCAATATCTGTGTCCTCCTGGAAGAGAGGCTCTTTTCCTGCTGAGAGTATTTTTCTTGGGCAAATCTTATCCTTAGGCTGATTAGGGTGTGATGAGTGGCTCTACTCAGAGCAGAAGCGCTAAAGTTGCTGGGTTTATGTAGTTAAGCATGTTGGGCGGTGGGCTCTGTGCTTGTGCTTGCAAGGTGACGTATTTTGTATGTTTGTTGCAGTGCCTAGGGAGCTGACCCTACAGCAGGACTTTATCAAGGGGTGGTTTGGTGAAGGCAGGAGGTTGCTCTCTTTGTAGCAGAAATCAATGAGGAAGTTTGTAGGTTTGATTCAGATGATGGAGAGAATAATTTTGTGTGTCTGGTTCCAGTGTCATTTTGCTACTGCAATTACCTAGAAAGTCATTCTTGAGGTGGTACATCAAAAATGGTGTTCTGCTCTATGTTTTAAAGAAAGTTCTTAATCTTTGGACTCTTGATTTCTGTGCCTTAGAGTGTGTCAAAACTGGCTTTGACAGATTCGATTATAGAAGAAGAGAACTGCTTGGTAGTAAGTCTTAGGTGATTGCCGTCCATGAGTTGCACTCATGTATTAGTGCAATGGAAACCATAAAATAGGTCTTAGTTTCTGAACCTCGCTGGAGGTAAGCTATGAACCAGTTCATTTTATTAAAATCTGAAATAACAAAGAAAAAATTATTAATAAGCTGCAATGTATTTTCCATTGGCACATACTCTATTTGTGTTTGAAATATCTTTAGCATAATTCCTTTCTTGATAACTTAAGGGGCTGCCTTTTGGTTCGTCTTTATTTAGGGAAGACTGGGTTAAATTGCAAGGCTTTTTATACTTCTTGGATTGCTTTCCAATTAACCAGTATTAGAGGCACTGATTCCGCTACCGTAGTTTCAGCTGGGAAGTAATTTCCAGTAAACATATAAATACTGATAAACTCAGAACAGGTGAACATTGTTAACTGATATTTTACTTTTTTCATCTATCAAATTGGATTTGTGCCAATGGTTTTAGATTAAGTACCTATTTTTTGCTAAAATTATTTTGTATATAGCTGGTAGAGTTGAGTTTTTGTGAAGCTTTTTGTGAGTTTCTAAAGATTAATAATCACAGACATCTTTTAAATGGCTAGCTGGCTTATTTCTAGCATGGTTTCTTTTGCAGATGGCTTTTGAAAGCTCTCTGTATTTAAAACCTTAGCATGGATTTAGAATGGCTTTGAAATATTTTTCAAGGTGGCAGGATAGAAAGAGTGTGACTTAACTACTTAATCTCTAGCTGGGGCCAAGGGTTCCTTTTACATAATCCCATCATTCTTACACTATGTTAATGCAATGGACCGAGTAAATGACCAATGGTAGCAAAAAAAAATTTACGATTAACCAATCCCTCATAAATTGGACTGTAGTATACAAGAAGTTGTTTTTGTAAGAGCTTTGTTATTGGTAAATTTAAATGCACGTGTCCTTTTTTAAAAATTATTATTTCCCCTTTGTGGTTACAGATTACAATTAGCCTAACATTGTATTAAAGGTGAAATAAATAAATAGCATTCATGTTCCTTCCACTAATTTTTGCAACCTGGTAGCAGAAACTGAACCACCAACATACTGTAAAATCACAATAAATAGTACTTTAAATAGTGTGTTGCATCTGCTATTCCATCATAAACAAACAAAAAAAAGGACTATTTTCTGGTGTAATTGTAACTGCAAGCCAAAATGTAAAATATTTCATTTTACAGATTTGTATGTTTAGTCATGCATCATAATTTTTAGTTTAGTTTTAGACAAAAGTCTGCAATGTAGTTTTCACTGTACCTCAGTCTTAACTTTAATAAAAGTTTGTTTTGCCAGATCATTTCTGGTGAATCTAAGTCACGATCAATATGCTGAAAATTGTCTAAAGACAAGAAATCCACATGAACCTTGAAAATCAGTTCTACAAAGATGATTGAATATTTGCTTTTCCTGTAAAGATCAAACTTCCTCTAGTAATTCCCATATAATCCCTATGTAGTTAAATAGCACAGTAGCTATAACATGCTTGAAATGTATGCAAGGCACCAGCCCAAAAGTTTTAACTCTTAATAACAGAAGGATCAAAGGACTTCACTGACACAATTTTATTTTAAAATAAAACATGATACAGACATAAATGTTAGTGTAAGTCAACGGCTTTTATAGCATGCATCTTAGATGTTTTATATTGTAGATTAAAATCAGTTCTCCTTGTCTTAGCCAGAGAAAGAAATCTTGCACACCTTCATTGTCCCGAAAACAAATGTTGTGGTTTCAGTTTGTTCTCTAGTTGATCTGTACTGAAGAACAGTGCTTTGAGAAAAGGGAGGTAGGTGATCTGTCACCTGCAGCTTCGTTCCCTCTGTGTGGAAATAAAGTGTCTGTGTTTGAAAATGTACTTTGATGTTTTAAAAATTACTCTTAGCAGAGGGATCTTTATGTTTTTAACTTGCCATATAACTCAAGTAGCTGTGTTGCTGTAGGGTACTGAAAATAAGGAAAGCTGTAAGATCCCATTAGCAATTTGAGTGAGTTATAAGGCCAGATCAGTGGCTTTTGCCTGAAATTTGTCTTTTGAGAACAAGTTGTGTGGGCTTGCACAATTGGCTTCTGGTCTTCAGATGACTCCTGCTAAGATGAACTAAATCACGAATCTACTTATGGATATAGACTTTAACTGGTGTTCCATTTTGGTTCATTTTAAATGACATGCTATGTTTGTAGAAAGTTTGCATCCACTTTTTACAGGCTGCTGTTCTGAAATGTCAAATTACAAAATAGCTTCTACTGTGGTGAGATGTATTTCATCCCAATTCTTAGAGGTTTTCAATTTCTTGAAGTGGACCATATCATTAACGTTGACACATTTTCTTTTTCTTAATGCAGTGTCAAGTTTACCCTTTAATGTTTAAATTGAATACCTCCTATCAGACATTTAGAAAGCCAGCTTTGAATATTGAAGGTATGAAGTGATTCATCAGTGTGGAAATTCACTTTTCTGTTGATGACTGGCAAAATATTTTTCTCTGCCTTACCAAAGAATATATCACATATGCAGTTGATTAATTGCCAGGTTTTGTAGTTTAGTTACGTTTTTATCCTGCTAGAGCATAATGTTCACATTATTCTTTTAAGTAATGGTAGTGTGTGAAAATAGTGCTAACAATTCCCAGGTAGAAAATTATTTGCCAGGAAGAGAGGAAAGGATATTAATTGCCTGGAGCACAGTGGTGTCTATCAGGCACATAGGTCTGATCCCTAATTTTTTTTATTTTCCAAGCTAGGTCTTTATCTGCCTGCCAATTTTCCTTTTGTAGTTTTTTTGAAAAAAAGGTATTGTTCTTCACTCATGCTTAGCGTCCTATATTCTTCAGGCAGAATATGATGCTGATAAGGGTTTGGTAAGGGTTTTTTTAAATCACTCAAATTTTAATTGGCCAAACTGTACAGTCATTTGGATAGTAATTCACAGTTGGTGACTGGGCCCTTAGAAGCTGGTAAAACATGCTGGCTTTTTTATAATATAACTGTTAGTAATGGAAACTAAGTTAGTCTGGAAAAACAGATTTTCATTTTTCATTATGTTTAACAAATAAGACGTATAAAAATATTCTACGTTCAATATACTAGATGTTGAGAATGTTATTTTATTTTCTCTTGAGTAAAGGGGACTGTTTTTAGTATCCAAACACAGTATGTTCCTGTTTTTGTAGCAGGTCAAAAAAAGGGTGCAGCACCTTTTCCGTAGTTAATGTAAATTACTTGCCTCTTGGAACTACTGGAAATTTCAGATCATTCAGGATAAACAGCAGTGAACCGATCTTGTCTGGGTTTAGCTTGAGCTTTCTCTTGAAGTTGAATGGAGCTATGCTTCACAAGAAAGCCACAAATCTTGAATCTTATTAGCAACAGAAACAAAATTTCTATATGCAAAAAATATTTTCCCAAATGATTTTGTGATAAATGGAAGATAAGTAAATTGTTATACTGAATATCATTTCAGTCTGATCATTTTTTCAGTCCCTCTAGTTACATTTGTAGTATCCATGCAATATGCTTTTCTAGTGCTGATTAAGCTATGCTATTGTGTTTAGCATGCACTTTTTTCTTCTCATCCTGCTACTTTTCCAGGGTTTCATCCCTTCCCTCCCAAATTTTCTTCTCTCTCTAGCTATTTTCTACTCATAAATAAAACACCTGTTCCAGTTTGAATATAGGTTTAGACAGACCTATGTTGTTATAAAATGGAATACATTCTTGTTTTCATTTTAAAAAATTAAAATCAACTAGTAATCAGAAGTTCAGTTATTTACATTTCAGCTTGTGCACTTGGCCAATCCAGAAAATAACTATTGACTTTCTGTTAGTTTGAATGTTTGCAACTAAAAAGGGAAAATGAAGTGCTCTGTTTAAAAAAATGGCAACTTGTATTGGATTCTGATATTTCAAAATATTACACAGATATGGTTTTCTCTAATAGGAAAGTTGAGGTAAAGCTTTAGAAAACATCACAGAGAAACCCTGCTTAGACAAGTCAGATGACAGGATAGTTCCCTTCATTTCCTAAGCAGGGAGATGGATAGAGAAAAAAATCAGCATAGTGCAGAGTCTGGGCGTTGTAAGGGATTGTGCAGATAACGTGTAACATGAAGCTGTTTCATTTGTATTCTCAGAGAAGTCCAGAGATAATCAAAACTAGCTAACACAAGGAGTTTTGTTAAATTTATTGGGGGGGGAAGTGTAAGAGCCCTTAAGAGTGCTTTGAAGTTTTGCTTGCACACAGTATAGCATCATGATAGCCATCAGGTGTAATTGGGACAAAAGGGACTTTGATCTTCTTGTCATTCCAGAGTGGACCACCTTTTGAGGCAGGATCTCGGCTCTTCTAGCTAACAGATTCTCAGAGAAGGGATTAGCTTCAAATTTACTTCCAGAGTGTGCTTGCTTGTTTCAGACTTTCTGCATTGTTACTGCATTGTCAGTTTTGTATTTGAAGACTTAACTCTTTGCTAGCATAAAATTTTGGGGGTTTTGCTTTGGCTGCATAACAGTTTAATAAAGAAACTGTTCTTCGATAAACACAATATATAACCAGGATTGTAGCAGAATCTCTCCAGTGTCTGACATATTTTGTCTGTTCTCAAAGCACTATTGCAAAACTCAGTAAAATTGGTTTTCACATTCTCAACACTCATTCCTGGGGTTGTATCTGTCACAAGCAGTCTGCTGTTACTTTTCCTATCACAGAGTAAAATTCTTTGGTGCAATGTATGAGAAATGTTTGCTTTCCTTATCACTGCATGAAAATACTCAAGTAGTGACCTGCCAGTGTCTTATAAGATATATACTTCACTACATGAAGGGTTCCCAAAATTCATGCCAGTGAAAACTCAGGTACTAGTGGCTTTAGGAGGAGTCTCTGTCTTTGCACTGTTCTGTGGACATCTGCATGAGGGGCTTGTTACTCCATCCCATCAGCATCCTACCCTTCAAATTCAGAACCACAAACTCACACACCTGTATTTACTCTGACTTGTTGGAGGGTGGGAGCTGCCAGTATGAAAAATGCTTTGTCTATTTACTCCAAGTGGTCCTGCTACCACTTGTGGTCTACATTTATCAGGTTGGGCCCTTCAGTATTATGTTGAGTTAATTCAGCATTTAAATGTTCTACCTTGATGCCAACAAGTTGGGTATATACAGTTTATCATTTTCTGTTAAAACGTCTCACTCCCTAGCATTGCCATAAGTTGTATGTTGATGCAGAGAGACTTGTAACACATCTCTTTCTGAAAATGTCCCGATACCACTTCTGGTAGCTGATCTTTCTTTCTTTACCCTAGTCGCTTCTTACATCACGTATTGTGAAGGTTATCTGAGATTTATTTTCAAGTTTCGATACTGTTAGAGTTTGTAAAGTATTATTTATTCCTCCAAATAAGTTCCTTGAAATAAAATTTGAAAGCTACAGTGTCATGGCTTGTTAATGTGTTCAAATAGTGAAATGTTAATTGAATTTTTCGTAGTAATTTATTGCAAATGATGTGGTATAACACCATTTCTGTCTCTTCAGCTGAAGAGTCAGCATCTTCTCCATAGCTAATGCAGAAATTCCATGCAATTCATTTGTGTCTTCTATGACTGTGAAGAAAGTATCCAAATATAAACATAAGCAGTGCTGTGCTTATCTTTCATTTTTCTAGATTTTCTGAAAGCATATATCTCCAAGAATGGTTGGTCTCTTTTAGTCATTTAAATGAAGTGCTGAATGCTGAGCATGTAAGTGTGGGTGATAACTACGTGCTTGCTGATCAAAGGTACTAGAGAGAGTGCAAGTCCAATAATGACTCAGATGATTTTTCGTTATGTAGTCCCCAGGAGCCCTAGGCTTGATCAGACAAGATAATTGTGCTTTGAACACGTGTAAACTCACCCCGTTGTCCGTGTTTTCTTCAGATGTACCTAGTAGCTCATGAAAAAGATAAGCAAAGGTCTTAGAGGTCCTTTCCAATAGAGTTACTTAATGTTCCTAATTTTTCTATTTCTCTCCACTGTTTATTTTTCTTCTTTTTCTCCTTTTGCTAAAAATGCTTCAGAAGGTGGAATGGAGATATGTGGAGATATCTCCTCTCCTCTCCTCCCCTTCCCCCTCCGCCTCCATGATCTACTATAACTGTTCTCATTTGGTTCTGTGTGAAGATTTTTGTACTGTGTGGAGGTTTTTAAGACAGAGGTGTGCTTGCAAGGTATTATGGAAGACACAGAAGGGGTTCCTGTACAGTTTTTCACCCATTTCTGGCTACAGGAAGGAATTTAAAGACAATGAGCATGTCAATCTCAGCTTTGTCTTTTGGGACCTTGGGGGAAGGTATGCTTTCTCTCAGATTTTGAAACTTGAAAATGGATTGTCACTGTCAAAGATGAGCTAAAATGTAAAACATACTATTCACAATAATGTTTATGGTACATCCTAATACATGTTCTCCAGTGAGTATGCTTCAATGCTCTGATGAGGTTGGGTGTACTTTTATGGGCTTGGTAGAAGCTACCTTAGTGTCCTGCCAAGTGAGGTGTTTCAAAGCCAGTTTTCTTGCTTTGCACAGTGTCCTGTTTAAAGTACTTGATTCCCTTACCAAGTAACCTGTAAGTGCATCTTTTTTGATAGTGACATAGGTGTAAGAGCAGAATGTTGTCACTACATTTGCAGGTATCACTGGAATGCTCTTGCCCAATAGCCAAAAAAATCCCTTAAGTCAGTCATACATGAAACTTGAAGTCTGTACAGCTCCTTTGTTCCCACTAACAAAATGACTGTGGGCTGGTGCAACCCAGTGTCTTGCAGTGTGCATGGATTCTCCTGCAGCTAAGACAGGGATAACTCCCATGGGACAGAGGGCAGTGGCACCACACATCTGTCAGTGCGTCTCTCTTCCTTTCATTGCCCAGGTCCCTGGGGTAGTAGTGCTCAGCAGGGTGCAGTATTTTGTGTCCAATAGCAGGCTGCAGTTGTGTTAATCCACTGACATCTCCACCTTTGGAAGGACAATCTTGATCTGTATGTTCTGCTGAGATGTGTTTTTACACTGATGTGATGGGTTATGTTGACTCTTCCAGCAATGCAGTCAAAAATGGAGCATTTAGTCATCCAGCACATTGCTTGGAGTCACAGCTGATTGCCATTACAGAGTTGTATTTATGCTGAGTTCCAGACAAATTGTGTCAAATGATGAAAACGAAGGCAGCCTTCTAGTCAGAGGCATAGGTGGTATTTATGATGGAGCATCTGAATTGCAAAAGAAAGAATGACCTACTATTTAATTTTAACCAAGATAACCGTAGTGGTCAACATATGGGTTTTATATATTTAGACTTTTAGAAAATATAGCATGTATATGACCTTAAAAATAAGTTAAAAAAAAATTCAGAAAAATAAGAAATCTTTTTCTCTGCATAACGAAAGTAGGAGTTAAAGCAGGACGTTCTGATGTTTCTTATTACTTCAGGATTAGAAAGGTAGAGGGCAATATTAATTCTTGATACAATTCCTTTGGGGTTTGACCAAATTTCTCTAAAACTGAGTAGTGCTTGCTTCTAGCATATATTCTCACACTTCCATAAAGAATAAAAAAAACTTTTTTAATGCAGGAGCAAGTTGAAATAGGCATTCCCATTTTCTTCTCTCTCTGCAGAGCTACAACTGGTCTGGTTGCTGTGATTTGAGTAGTAGCTGTTGTCTATTCTTTTTCATGGATTATGGCAAGAAAGTGATAATGTTTGGTATTTTCATTTTCAATCTTTCATCAAAGATTTCCTGCCTTTCCCAGGCAGCTGGAGTTATTCATGTTAGCCATAGGTTATGTATTATTGTCGTTGCCAACCTTTGTGCTGTGCCTCATTTCTTACAGCACTTGGTTAGGAAGGAGTTAAGGCAGGCATAGATTTATCAGAGGATAAATCAAATTTCAGGTGTCCAAATACTATGAGGAGTGAGACACCCATCATTCTCTACTGAAGCCAGGAGGAGTCAGGGGTAACGGAGTTCTTACTTTTTACTCTAGATCTGGGAATTTGTCACAAGCATGTAGACAGTGAGCAGTGAACAATATTCTTGGGCTTTGAGTTAATGACCTGTCTGTCATCTGAGGTCACTTTGCTTAACTGTTGTTTGACATCCAAAGAGAAATTTAAGCTCATTTCAGATAAACTCTTTTTTTTCTTGTTTGCTGCAGTGGCCAGGAGTTATTGACTCTATCTCTTTCCCTTATACTTCATCTTCTGTGAAATGAATTTTTATTTATCCTTCACTAGTGTGACTTTTGCCTCAGTATGGCTTTCCACTCCTTTTGGGGAATTCTTGCACTTTATTTAACACTATAAGTACTTTAAAAAGTGGCAAAGAATACACACTTCCATGTACCTGCCAGAGGAAATGGTCTTTGCAGTTTGTGAACTGAGAGTGTAAAGGGGAAGTCAACCAGGCAATGAACAGCTCTGTTCAGTGGTTGAACTTCGTCTGTTTGAAGATAACTTATACTTAGTGGTTTCTAATAAAACATTGAAGTGTTCGTTCATGTTTTCCTGTGTTAAAAAGCAATTTAAAAAATAGAAAACAACTAAGCAAAACCTACCTAAAATTAATAAAAATGCAGCAGAAAACTGCTTCATCCAATATCAAACAATTGACAAAAATTAGAGTGAGATTCTGTAGCTTTAATGGATTTCTGGCAGAAGCTAGAAGTAATAATTAAACTGAAAACCTTGAAGTCATTTTATTTTGTTTAAACACAGACTGCCATTTCAAGTTGTTATAAATAAAAAGCAGAGCACATTTAATTTGAGAATCGCTGATTATTCTGAAGCATTTCTGTAGTATAGGTAGAACTGGCATGTTGCCCAATGCTGATGCTCCTCCAGTACATGCAATCTTCAAAGCTATTTCATGTCCCGCACCATTTTTGTCAGCAAATCAGTACACGCTTGCATCAGGTTTTAGATTTAACTAGTATTTATTCTTTTAAAGTAATTTTCTTGTAATGCCACAGAAATGGCATCGCAAACATACAATTTATGGTTCTTTAAAACATGTCTTTGATAGTCTCAACAGTGTTACTGTTTTATGAAAGAGTAATTAAAGGCAGAGAATAAGGATTGGATGGAAGAAGCCATGGAAACCTGTGAGTTCTGTTAAAGCTTTCTCTGAGCTGATAGCACAAAGAGTAGCCACTGCACTAACACTGTTAGCCAGTGCTGAAATGTTTTCTGGCTCGCCTGAAGAGGCACAAATGTTTCAATTTGTTCTTTTACAGTGGAAGAAAAACGTGATTATACAGTGATGCTGGAGGCTTTCAGCAACTAGTGACTACAGTAACGTGCCCATTGAGTTAGAAAGTGGTAGTGTATCATTTAAACTATGAGTTGTAACTCCACAAGCTTGGAAATGGAAATATTTGTTGCACTAATACAGTGTAAAATTCTGAAATCAAGCTTTCAGAGTTTAAAAATTCACGAGGAAGTGGCAATTTAGGGCTTCCTTTAAGGAAAGAGCAACTGTATGTAAAGACCAGGCTGTAGGAGTAGTAGCAACTTAGGTGATTTATCTGCCCTCCCCTCATATGGACAGCGAGTGGTCAATGTCCTTGAGTTGCTGTTGACATGAGACGAGCAGAGATTCCTTCAACGTTGCATCAGTAGTATAATTAGGAAGGAAAATTAAAATACGTGAAATACTGCTAAAAATCGTCTTGCAAAACACAGTGCTATTATTTGAAGTTCTGATAGGTTTCTTGCAAATAGAATCTGGAAACAGCTGTTGGCTGCATACTTAGGTAGAGTTTGTTAATATTTGGTGAACCTAGTTCCCACCTCCGTCTTCAGGGGTTCACAGAAAGAAGCCATCAACCTGTCCCAGATCCTAGACAGAATATTGCTGGCTATTCAAGGCTGAATATTGTACTTCAGGTAAGTGTGATTTGAAGTGGCAGGATTACATTTGGGAAAGGAAAAGGGGGTTTTGAGGCAGGGGTTTTTTTTATGGCAGCTGTATGAAGCTGCTCAGAAGTGTGGAATGATCCAAGTAGTCCCTGCAGAGATGGATTATTGGAAAAATGCAAGTGAGGTGGGCAAAGCTGCCTGATAGATTGCAAAACCATATGATTAATTATACTGATCGCATGCATATGGCCCCCATATAACTAATGTATATTTGTGTGCAGAGATTTATCCTCCCCACCACTCTTTTTGCAGTAAAATTCAGAGCAGTGAATTAGGAACAATACAATCAGATATAAAAGGATTTAGAACTGTTTAGGTCACTTGGCCAGCAGCTGGCAAACATGGTTCACTGTGGAAAAATGTAAAATAATTAGTCTGGGAGCAAGAAACCAAAGGAAACACAGTGTGTGCTGCAATGGAACAATCATTCAGCACACTGACTAGGAAAAGGATTTGAAGGTTATTGTGGAAAAATCATTGAAACTATGGGGCTTATGCACAGCTGCAAGAAAGTAAGTTACTAGGTTGTATCAGAGGGATAAAATACAAAATAAGAGGCGATACGGTTACAGGAGTGTTAGGCTCCATCTGGAATACTGTACAGAGTATTGGTCAACGTGCCACACAAGGAATACAATGTCTGGGAAAGAGTGAAAAAGCAGTAACAGATCAATATTTTATGTGTAAAGATTAGGGAAGATGATCTAGTAAAACAGATACATCCTTTTCTCTGTCCAAGATTAAAAACTGTGAGTAATCTTAAAAACGACGAAATAGAAATGGTCAGCTGAGAACTGCGTATAAAAAATGATAAGGATCATTTGTATAATGATGAAATTATTATTTCAGAAAGTCTGTTGGTATACAAAATATACATAAATTTTATAGAATTCATAAAAAGAATTAAAGGGAATAACAAATGAGATAAATTTGTGATTGAGATTTTTAAATTTGAAGACAGGCAAATTAAGCTGTTTCCTTTCCCACTCCTCTTAAAGGTTTGTGACTTGAATGAAGTTTTCATAATTTTCAAACTTATGACACGTTGTAGTGAGGAGGGCACATATTTTTTTTAATGAGTTATGCTTTTTTGTCTGCTAAGACTAGTTCTAAGTACATTGGGGAGCACCCAGATTCTTCATGTTGTGTATTAGGAATAACGTGTTCATTCTGCGAGCACTTTTCTGTATTTCGGAGACCTGCAACTAGAATATAAGGCTGCCTGTCTAGTGCTTCTTCAATTCCATATCAGGATAATGATGCACATACACAGTTTGCCTCAGGTTTGGAAATGTTTTTATAGCATTTACTGTTTTGTCAATCCTGGTTCTTCCCTTAAAAAAAACTGGAGAAAGGCGAAGCATATTAAAGAATATAGCATTTAGAGTTTGTGCAAGTGGCAAAGTTAGAGTTAAGATGAAAAATATGCTAAAGCAATTAAACTATTTTAAGTAATAAAACTCCCTTTTTTTAAGGATTCAGCACTTGGCTGTGTCTGATGCTTAGCCCTTAATGTCTGCAGGAGCTGTAAGAGACAGCATGTGAATAAATGAGAGATAACTCCTTGGACTTCAGTTCTGTGGAGAAAATTAGCTGTCTGCATCTTTGGATCTAAACCAAATGCAGTGGGTCACTGGACTGAAGTTTGAGAAAGCACTTTATCAAACTTGGTATAAATTGCTAACTTCTCCAGGAAATCATTTACATTTTGATACCCTGCTTTGAAAATTTTTGAGTTACTCAGTCCCAACTTCTTTTTCTCTGTTGTCACGTAGCTGTGACGATGAGGACAGTTCTCTTGTAGTCTTTTATTTAATGTGCTGGGGCCATTTATCTCTCAGGGCTTCTATGGAGATATGCAACAGAGCCCAGTTATGATTCTACCTTTATAGGTAGATACCCATGAGACTGCAACAGACTACCTCTGAGGCAGGCACCCAAATTCCATGTACATTACATATACATTACCAAGGGAGCGGAGGAGCTCCGAAGCGGGGTTATGAAGCCTGGGAACTTTGTAGACAGCAAAATGAAACCAGTGTGAATGGCAGTTCTGCTTCTGCTGTTAACCCTGAATGGCAATTTAGTGCAAGTTGGAAAGTAGCCTGTCATTAAAGCCAGTTACTGAGCATTTGATAGTATAGTTTTTGTGTGAAGGGCAGCTGACCCTCTTTTGTCAGCTCTCAGTGACTTCCAGACCACCAGAATAATCAGCAGCCCTGTGGGTGTGCATGTCAAAATAGACCTTGGGAGAGTCTGTGTGTCAGCAAAAATCTGCTCAGGTGCTGCTCTGATTGCTGGGGTGTGACAGTGCCTCTTTACTCACCTCAGCTGGGGTGGAGTGACACAGGACACTGTGGCAAGGGAGATTTAGGTGGCTCCTGACAGCATGCAGAAGCAGAACTTGAAGGACTTCAAAATTAAAAAGCAGCCATGATATTTGCAGTATAAAGGTCTCTCTTCAGTTTTTTCTTATAGATCATGGCTTCTAGACATACCTATTACTTTCAATTTACTTCCATTTCTGTTTCCATCATCAAAGTCACTAATAAAAATATTAGGGCATTTGTGTGATGACTTCTAAACTGCCAGTGCAGTCCTCAGAGATAACACAAACATACTGCTGTTCTGTACTTAGTGCTGCCACAGACTTTCAGTTTATGTCATGAAGAAGGTTCTTTGTGACATTGTCACCTGCATTGTAAGCAAGGTGTCATTTTCCTCATTATGACTTTCCCATAGGCTGAGCGATTTGCTTTCCAGAGTTGTTCCTGTGCCTGTCAGAAATCTGCTTTTAATCAGCTGAACTGGAACTGTCAGTAAATTAGTTTGTCGATGGGAAAAACTTGGTGATGCGTGTTAACACAGTCTCGGCAACCAGATCGTGTTTACAGTGGCTTTATATATACAAATGTTTGTTCTAGAATTGAGAATAAAATTAATATAAACCAAATTCCCATTACAGTTTTCCTCTCATTTTTTAGACTAGAAGCTTTTAAACACAGATTTCTAAATATAGGTAGAATCACTTTAAAGCAGATCATTAAAAACTGACTTCCCAGAAGTAAAGTCGAGTCAGTGATTCCTTTTTCAATTATTCAATATCTCTAATGGTATGTAATGATGGGACAGCAAGTCAAGCATGGTCTGAGAGGGAACCATCTCCAGCATATCCTGTAGGAGGCTCCACAAAAAGAGCAAACTGATTTTATCTCAATAAAAGCTGGAAATTTAAAAGAGAAAATTCAAGCATCTAGGAGGGGTAAAACAAAGATACTTATATGTAGATCTCCTTTGCCTTTTGAATCCTTGCCAGTGGGTCCTTGCTTTCAGCAAGCTTGATGGCTGAGAGACAGCAAGCTTTGCTTTTTTCCTGCTCAGTCCTGAGGAATGTCTATCCAGAAGGCCATACCATGCTGTTTGGCACTGCTCTAACTACAGTTAAAAGCATCCTTGGCCTCCATGAAGACTTGAGCCCTTCTGCGAACTGTTCTATTCATGCTGTTGCAGGCTCAGTGCTGAATTAGAACTGCTGCTTTAGATGTTACCTTGGGCAGTGTATCCTGATGCTCTGCAGTATAGACAAAACTTTGCAGAAGTTTGCCATAAAGTGGTACTGGGTGGGAGGCTCATGCTACTTTACTCATCTAAATTTACATGTCTTTAGATACCCACAGAGAACCTGATCTTTAAGTCACTCTGGAGTCAGTTGGATCTCTGCAGTTTAGATATCAGAAGTGTATTCGGTTATTAACACCCCTCCCAATTAGTGCTTCAATTCTGGGAAAAAATATATCCCAAAGATGCATTTTAAAATGTTCATCTTTAATAATTAAATAAAATAAAATCTGATTTTCAACCACATTGCTTTTGACCCACTTTTGATAACATCATTTCAGATTGTTTCCAAGAGTTAAAGAGTGGCATGCATAATCGTTAGACATAGGTCTGAAGAGCTTCAGATGCCACCTTAAAAACAGTTTGGCAATAATAAAGCTGTTCTAGCTGGATTGATGAGACCAATGAAGTGTGAGAAACTAGATCAGTTTTGAGTAAAACTATGTATGGTTTAATTTGAAGTGTGCAGGTGCAGTTTTGCAGAAAACAAAATATATAGCAGGCACAATGCTTATATTCAGCCTGAAGTTAAAGCATTTTTTCCCAGCTATCAATTTACAGCTTAAGATAATGGATTTTGGCAGTGTGCAGAGCTATTAAGTAATGTTTATTAAAATGGATAAGAAAGGACTTAAGAGGTGGCTTGTAAAAGAATTTTTAAAGGGCTGGCTAGTGGAATAAAGAAATAGCATTTTCTCCTAGACATAAAGTTTTATATCCCTGGATAAGTCATTATTGAAAAAGATTGTGGTGATATCATCTTATTATTTAATGCAGTTGATGAACTGATATGGAAACTGTACTTAGGATGTTTTTTTCACCTCTACTGTGAGACTGAAGGAGTGTTAAACATCTATACTAGAGAGAGAAATAATCAATTATAGTTAAGTTTGCCTCAGTCACAGAACTAGCATGCAATTTGACATGACCTTAACATTCCCAGGGTCTATTATCCATTGTGCAGTTCTTCAGAATAGGCAATAGATGTGTGAAACTCCATGCCAAAAGTCATTAAAGCACTAGAAGTTTGCATGGACTCAAGGAGCTGTTGGGTAAGTGCCAAGGGCACTTATATAGCCAAGGGTTGTTAAATACATAGAAACCACATCCAGCTCAGGATGTCCCTGAGCTCAAAATAAATTAATACTGAGAGAATATTTTTATTCCTTCCTAAGCATTTGCTTCCAACCAGTGCTTGAATCAATGCATACACACTGCAGTTGGATTTTAAGTACAATGTCCAGCTCATTGAGATGCTCTAACCTCGCAGCCACAGGCCATGAGGAGAGAGAAGGCATGTTGGATGAGGTGGACCTTTGGTCTGACCTAGCAGTCATTCCTCCTTTCTTCTGAGATCATCTATGGCCTAATTCAACCTTCAATGTTTTTCAAGACAGGACTAGACACATGCGTGAGTTCAGCTCTGAACATGAGGTTAAGTCTTACAGTGTGTGTGTGCATTTATTTGTTTTTCTGAATAGAAATGCTTTGGAAATCTGTATATCTGCTAACAGGTCACAACATTGACTGCCAAGCCAAGGCTATGGAGTCTTGGGCAAAGGGGTACTAAGCCACTTTTTTGCAGTTAGGAGCAGGGTATCAGTGTATTTTCCTTAAGTGAGTACGTCTCTTTGCAGCAAGGGGTGCCCTGGGGCCCTGTTTTTCACTGCAGGGGTTCCCCAAAGGATGCCTGCCTGAATGCACATGATGGCAAGGAGAGTTTGAGCTTGACAGAGCCCATGCCCTAGATGCACTGGAGACCTAAGAAGTGTACATTTCTCTGTCACTGTCTTTCAAAATGAACAAGGTTTTTTTTAAGCACAGTGTGAACAACCCTGTAACATTTTTCTATCCATTTCTCCACTGCCTTCACTGCTACCCCCAGAATGAACCTGGGGTTTGTGGTTGATGATTAGTACCAGCTAGAAATTAAGTCATCTGTTTGTGCTTTCAAACCTTAAATTATCCTGGTGGCTAGTGCATCTTCTCCAGCAGAGCAGGAAAAATGAAGATGCATTACTTTTAGTTACTACTGTAAACATTTACAAATAGGCAGTCTGTCTTGAAAAAATGTACACATACCTGAAGTCTTAGGATGTCTGAGAAGTCATTTTTTAGTGACGGAAAAAGGTTTGGACAAAGCATTAATTTGACTCAGTCTGGGTTTTACATAGGTTCATCCTTCTTGAATTAAATGCCATAGTCAAACTATTTCCCTAGAGAAGTCTGAGATAAAGATAATCTTAAAAACTTTGAAGAGGAGAAGAGAGAATTGCATCAGATAGAGCTTTGGACCTCCCAAAGAAGTGTAAGGTTTGTGCGAATAGCACAGTCTGCTCCCAAGAATATGGCAGATTTGATAAATGAAGCAACACTGATAACTACTGAGATCTTGAAAAAGAGAATCAGCACATGCTTGATGACCTACTTGAATGGTACTACAACCTCTGCAAAAGCTGTTTAAGATGCAGCCAGGATGGCTGAAAACAACTTTATATCTCTAGTACAGAGGAATGTAGCACAGAGAAGTGGATGACCTAGTAGGTACGGGGTTTTCCTAGATTCGGATGCTGCAGAGAAAATTTTAGTTCTAGTTGTGACCTTGCAATCTCCCTGAAGGTGCAGCAGTGATGGGCTTTGAAGGAAGGATTGAGAAGACATACTTGAACTTTCATTATAGAAGAAGAGTACAAAATTTGAGAATGGAATTTATAAACACTGGTAAAAAATGAAGGGTCATTACAACTCCGCTGTAATCAGGAGTACATTCATTTTGCACTCTCTAATAGCTCCAGTTAAAATAAATATTTGTTAGTGTTACTCTATTCACAGAGTTTCATATAGATTTCAGCTTTTAGGATAACTCTTGAAAATTCTGAATAGAAAAGTGATCTTCTGAATTCCTCTGATGTAAATCTACTATTCTGAACAATCATCTCCTTGACATCCAGTTTAAAGGTAGTAACACCTCTTTGCAAATACAATATGTATATAAATTTAATTAATTTAATGAATTCAGACTTCTGTTACCTTCTGCTGGTGCCCTTAACTACATCTCATCTGTTCGGTTTTCTGTGGGTTTTCTGTTAAGGGCTGTCCAAAACTGATTGGGACTTTTAAGATTATCCTTGCCAGTTTTGTGTGTGATGCATTTTGTGACCTATTGAAAACTTAAAATATTACACAAATCTTTTCTTAAATAATGTGTGCTTAGTTTTAAGTAAATATGTTCTTTTGAGTGGGGGAAATTCTAGACTTCTGAATTATTTTTTCAAATATTTTGAACTTACTGTGAATTTTTTAGAAACTAATGTTGATGAAAATATTTAATTAGTAAATGGGAATACGAGAATTTAGATAAAACTTTCGCTGTGGTTTCTATTTTTCTGAACAAGTGGCACAGCAGAACTGTTTTAGCTGTCTCTCTTCATCCAGTCTTTCCATGTGTAATTTCTGTGTCAAATGGAAATGCTGTAGAAGAAAAATTCTGCCTAGGTAGAAAGTTTAAAAAAATAAGCAAGTCTATGAAAAATATACCTGGCCATTGGAAAATATAGTGTGTTTTAAGACATTCAGGTTTTACACATGACGTTGTCACAAGATCAGTGACTCCTACGGAAAACAGATCATTTGTTTAGAAGGGAAGTCAGCAGCTCTATGGAGAAATAAATATAATTTTACAACTTAATTACAGTATAAACATTTCTTGTGGTTGCAATGACTTTGTTGTTATTGTTGTATTAATCTTACAGGACATATGGATATTTGTTTTGGTACCTCCTGGGACCTGCTAAATCCTCTGAGCATAGCTCTGACCACTTTTCTAAAGAGCTTAACTTGTTTGCCATTTTTCATCTCTGTGACTAAATGTTTAATAAATAAAGGGAGGAAAAAAGTTTAAAAAAAGACAGAAAGAAAAGCTTTAAAGATATTCTATTTTCTTTTCTTTACAAGTTGTTATTCTCTGATTAATTTGCTACTCTGGAAGTTTTATCTAATAGTGTTAGTTCACTGAAATAAAGTGAAAAATTTCACACTTCCCAGATGCTGTTGAATGCTTTAGGAGGGTTGGTGGTGCCATAGTCTTTTCTATGGCAACCTAATCAGTTAACTCCCCTTCACTGACGGCACCTTTTAAAGTACCAGACTCTCTGAGAACTTAGAAAATATCTTGGTATAACATAGCTAATAATGGGGGTTAAAATCTGATAGAATTCTTGTAAAGTAAAAAGTATATTGTGACATTAAGTTAGGGATGCCTTTCGTTTTCAGTTTGGTTGTAATGCAAAAGAAGCTGGAGCGTATATATCTGTCCTATTTTTTTTTTCCCCAATTTGTGTGTGTCTTTATCTTGAAAAATTTGTTATTAAAGGGCTGGAGAAAAGCTTAGAAAACTTTTTTCTAAGTTTTCAAGGAAGTTTTCAGGCTTCTGGGGAAAGAGTAATATGATTAGCTCTGTTCACATTATCACAGAAGGGAATTCTGACACTTTCTGAACACAGTTTTCCTGACTTTCCAGCAATCTGCCACATCTAGGATTCTTAGATATTTTTTCTTAAGGGAATAGTATGTTTTGAGTATTGCCTGCTATTTGGGCTCTTCTTTATTTTAAGCAGTGATTTTTTTTATTTTTTTTTTAAATTTCAGAATATTTAAAACAAATGCTTGTGTAGTTGCAATGGCCTCTTCTGTTTTGTTGGGGCGTTCAGTGGTTTTTGCTTGTTTTTCATTAAAAAAAAAAAAACAACAAACCTCAAACTGTAAAACTCCTAATTCCTTTACTAGTATTTACTGATTTTTATGTGGTTTTGCTGTAGGAAGCCATCCTAAGAATGTATGCAACTGGTATGTTCACTGGTATAACGTACAGTGACTTGTAACACTGTTAAATACATGTGTGGATTAAAACAAGACCATTAAAACACAACCCTGTAGATCTTGCCTTGCATGAAGAATAAATTAAGGGCTCCTGTCTCAGTTGAGAAGTGGCCAGCTGAACCTTTCTTCCAAGAATCATTGCATTTTTAAACTGTGTTTTCTTTATGTCAAAGCCTTCCAAAAGGGAAACGCTGAAATTTGGATAAATTCATAGCAGCTACAAGTTTTTTTAAGTCTTTGCAGGCTGACTAAATAGAAGCAGTCATTTACAGAAACTGATGACAGCTAGCATATATGATAATTCAAACTTTTTTTTTTCATTCTTTGATAGTGTCATATAAATGTTTTTAGGTCTTATATACATGTCCTGTTTGCTTTGAGTTCTGTTTACTCTTCTGTACAGAAACATAGCTCTTAGTCCAGGAATATGAAGTCACAGGGTATTTCCACTTGAGGGGAGCTTGTCTTTGGTAGAGAAGTAGTTCCAAATCCATAGGTTTTGCTGCTGCATGGTTGGTTTTGATCAGTGCTGTGGTAGCCTGGTTGGCAGCTGCAGCACCAGGTGTATGTCTTGTAATGCTGTCTCAGTGTCATGATGAAAATTCCCTGGCAGAGCAAGTACCAAGTACCTAGGTTAAAAATTAACAGGATTTGCGTAATTATATTTGGCACATAGCATGTTTCAGGGAGTGATACAGCAATCCAAGGCTCTTCTACATCTACTCTTGTTGGAGGCACTGTGCCATCAGCCACTGTTTAGAACATTTTGGATGTGCAAACATGTTAAGAATAGTGCTTAAACAAGATGGATATTCTGAAATGTGTTTCGAAAACACACAAGTGACAGCATTCTCTGATGACAGAGAGGCAGTTTCTTTCACAGTGTTTCCCTTGAAGCACATACATTGTATATAAAATATGCTGGCGGAATGGCTTTACGGGAACACTTTTGGCACGTTGTTGCAAACGTAGGGTACACAGAACTCTTGAAAGTGTATGTACCCATTGACAGAGGCACTTTGAAGTTGTTTTAAAAAGCTTGTGAGACAAATTCTGGTATGTGTCTGGTGTTCTTTTCTTTTTTTTTTTTTTTCCTTTAAACTTTTGTCCTCCAATGATCAATAAGCTTCCTCCTTATTCCATTGTATTTACTACTTCTTGCTAAGCCTTTACACAGATTAGAGTAGCTGTCTTGTTTCTAGTCCCCTTTATTCATACATGAACATGGATATATTTAAATATGCACAACCATTAAATGCTAACACATTTGTTAATACATTTGTTTAATTACAAAAAAAAAATCTTGAAAATGTAACCGCTTTGCTTTTTACTATGTAACTTGACTGTCTGCTGCATCAAATCTAGCTCCCTTATCCTCAGAGTTTCATCTCTTTAAATTTCTTTTGAGTCTGTACTGCTTAGTTTATGTATTGGAAAATTGCCTCCCTTTTTTGTCATCTTCTTCCAGTCTTGGTTTTAAACCTGCGTTCCCTTAGATTCTTCTGCTTAGGTCACTACGTCCAGCATTAAATATTTTCTCCTTTAAATTCTTCCGTATGAGTACTGAGTCCAGAATTTGTCTTGTTCAGAACAAAAGTTGTCTAGCGTTCAACTGTCAGTGTACTATTAAAGCAGTTAACTTTTTTCCCTGTCTATACAGTTGTTGCAGGACCAAGCACTATGACAGTAAAAGCCTTTTAAAGCTATAAATCATCATGTAAATGTATGGCACCAGGCAGCTGACATGAGCGGGACTGCAAAACTTCCCACAGTTTGAAGTTGCACTTCTCAAATTCAGGCATATATACTCATACTCAGTTTTAACTGCACACCCTTCCCATTTTGAAGGGTATACAGTTAAAACTGAATCTCATGTAATAAATGGATTATCTCTTGATGTAATTCAGAACAGATAAAGTAGCACTACTATCTGAGTTACCTGATCAAAATGAGCAGTTATTTGAAAGGGCATATGGTTTCCTTCTACAGCACAAGCACGCTTAAGAGGTAAAGTCCTATCAGCTTGAAAATCCTAAAGATCTGCAAGCTCAGGGTAAGCAAAATCAGATGGCTTAGAGGCTTTTCCAGCTCCTCCTGAGAAGGTGTGCTGAGAGACACTCCATACATCATTTGAGTTGAGAAGGAGGAGATAAAGATACTATGGCATTTCAAAACAAGCTTGATCAGCAAGCAGGTCAAGGGAAGTGATTTCTGCCCCTCCACTCTCTTGCGAGACTCCATGTGGAGAATTTCATCCAGCTCTGGGGCCTCCAAGGTAAGAAGGACATGTACCTGCTGGAGTGACTCCAGTGGAGGGGTACAAAGATGATCGAAGGGCTGGAGCGCCTTCTCCTATGAAGCAGCCTTCCAGTATCTAGAGGGGGGTTACACAAAAGCTGAAGAGAGACTTGTTACAAGGGCATGTGACAAGGGATGATGGTTCTAAGCTGAAAGAGGGCAGGTTTAGATTAGATATTAGGAAGAAATTCTTTATTAGGATGCTGAGGCAGCGGCACAGGCTGTCCAGAGACGTTGTGGAGGCTCCTTCCCTGGAAGTGTTCATGACTAGCCTGGATGAGGCTTAGAGCAACCTGGTCTAGTGGGAGGTGTCCCTCTCTGTGGCAGGGGATTGAAACTAGATGATTATAAGGTCCCTTCCCACCCAATCCATTCTATGATTCTATGGTATTAGAGGCACATAGTTAAGCACCATGTATTGTTTACACAGTCATACATAGTATCTTTCAAAAATATCTAGCTCCTCTTATTTTTAAAGATTAATGTATTTGTGCCTTCACGTTATAACTGCACTTTAATGTGAGGTGATTGACTGAGAAAGATCAGTAAGAAGTAGATATAACGCATTTTTCACCCAAGTCTGCTGACTGTCAAATACAGTGTAATGAGCTCTCCCAGGAAGCTGTATGGACACGTTTCCTGGGTGTGTTGTCTTTGAGGCATTGATGTGATCCCCCTGCCACTCTGTATGTATTTAGTACCTCTGCACCAGTGTGTTTGAGTGGTGTGTCAGCCTCAGCAGGGGAATGTGTAAGTAGGCTGGTGTGATAACTTGCAAGTAGAGGTGAAAATGTATGGTTTGTTAAATTAACTGGTTCCCTGGCTGGTTAGAGCTTGTGTACCTGATCTGCCTTTCTTATATTCTGTTAGGGAAAATGTGTTAGTTTCCTACTTTGTTTTAAGCTTATGTTTAAAAATGAGCGCTGCTAAGGCAGAAGTTCTAGACTTAAATGCTGAAATTAAAAACCGTTATAAACTGAGATTGTTTTCTGTATTATCCTCATGTTTGAGTTAATTCTCCATTTGGTATGGGTGCTTGTAACAGTAGATCTGCTCTGTGTGCACAATTTAGTCTGAACTCAGTGAAATGCAGAGAGAGGGAGAGAAAAATTAAAACCAAAAATGTCAGAGGTTTAGATGCAAATAAACTGCTCGGCTGCTGCGTCAAACATAACCATCACTAATTAGTACCAGCACAGCAGAACTGACTGAGCAGCTATTTGAAAGAAAGGAGGGGAGTGGCACCTGTTAGTGCATAGAGGGAGCTTTGTCTAATTTTCGAGTGTTTATGTTCAGCCATTAAGAGCAGCCGGACACGAGACTTTTGCATTCTCATTCGTCTCTTGTCCCTATTTTAGCAGTCTGTCCTCTGTCTCAGAAGTAGCTCCTGAGAAGGTATTTTTAATCTCTTGTCTTTTTCATATTTAGGGATTTCAAGACTGTTAGAGCTTTTAGTAATGTAATTGCTTGTTTAGTTTCACATTGCTAAATGGCCACTCAAATACACAGAATTGATTTCCAGAGAAATACGTTCTCTGTATGAGTTCTGTGCCTTTTTTTTCCCTCTGGCTTACTTTATGTGCAGGCTAGCAGTTTGATTTGCAGGCTCAGAAAATATAATGTTGAAAAAGGTAATACAGATCAATTCACATAATCAGAACATTTTGGTTCTGATCTTATTTCTTTAACTTGGTGTTGGTTTTGGTAACTGGTGCATTTGATCAAGACATGGCTCACATTCTTTATTGTGAAAGTACAAACTACTTTTTCACATACTTACACAAGCTTTCTTAAATATTATGATCTTGAGCTTTCAGTAAGTCATATTTCTGTCAAATGGATTTCTTGTCAAAACTCTTTTTCATCTATCAATTATTACATCATACAAAATTTGAAATGTTCAGCTCTGAGCATTGTTCCTCTGTGCATTCAGCATGTGTGCTGGGTATGTTAACATGTGCAGCGGGGTTGGCGGTCGAGTTACGTTTTCTGTTATTTTGATCATTTCGAAATGGATTGGGTTGAAATTGAGATGCAATAATGACACTAGTTAACTGCAAAGTTTTCATTGGTCCTACAGAAATTTGATACAGAGTTGCTAAATCCTTCTGTAGATCTAGTGTGAATTAATGGATCCAAATGTAAGGCTCCCAGAGATCCAGCTGGCACCAACTGGATTTTAATTACATCCCACATATTGGTTTAGTTGTTCTTGTAGCAGGTAAAATGAGTGTTACAAGTTAATTCTTTCAGATTAGAAAAAGAAAAAAAATTATCGATCCTCTTTTCAGATGAGGAAAGAAAAAAGATTTAAAATAGCTTAATTTTATTTTTTCGCAAGGAAAAAGGAAAGAAGGTATATAGATGATGGAAGAAAGAAAGGCAATGAAAGGATACAAAGAGACAAAATAAGTAAATTGTATGGAAGGGAATAGAGTAAAAAAAGAAAAATTATGTTGGAAAAAGTTAACTGGAAAGTGTATTCCAGTTAACTGGAAAGTATAAGAAAAGATTAAGATAGAAAACCTGAAAGGCACGGGCACAATAAAACACCAAATTCTGTGCAAAGGGAGAAAAAGTAAAGTGAATGAAAGAGTAAGACATAATTTTAAATTGAAGGGAGAGATAAGCGCATATGATGTTTTTAAGTAATTTCTCTCTAATAATCAGCAGCATATATTTGAGTTTGTACAGAATGACTTAGATTTTTAATGGATACAGAATTACTGTTACCAAAAATTACATCACAGTGATCAGCAGTGTTACTCAAAACACAGGTAAGTGTTATCAAGGTTTTATTTATGTAACCCTTCATTTTTATTTAATGTTTTCTTTTAAAAAAAAAAAAGTTCAAAGCTACAGTAAATATAAGGGGTTTCTTTCACTTAAGCTTGCTATGTTTCATACAAAAAAAAAAAAAAAAAGCCAAAAATTGAACACCATGAATTCTTTAATAGCATCTTAAATTTAAGAGACTAAATGAAAAACAGATTAATTATATCAACCTGAAAATTAATTGTATGAAGTAATGTTGTTGCTCTTAGGCATTTCTCAGTGCAGGAAGCCAGGAAGAGGAAACCACGGTCTCAAGTAATGCTTGTAGACAGCAGTAGCTGGTCAGCTGCTGATCCATTGCCATGTCAACTGCAGAGCATCCTCCTGGAGCCCTTTTCATGTCATTCAATTCTAATTTACCGTCAGCTGTCATAGCATTACCATGCACATTCTGAAACTGGCACTGGAGGCTCGACATAAAACCACAAAGGCAACTAAATTCCAAGTTAGAGCTGAAATTTCATTCTCAGTTTTCTTGGTTGTGGGGGTGCTGTGGAGCATGTGGGAACACCCAGTGTTTGAAGCCCCAGCTGGACCCACACACAGGACAACAAGCTGATTTAGGAATTTCAGCCCAAGCCTTACCGTTAATGCCACGTAGCTCTTTGTGGTTTGATTTCTCCTTTATGGCACTGTTAAAGGCAGAAATAAGCCCAAGTCAATCCCAGAATTATTTTAAACTATGCTTGAAAGAATCTTGTGGTAATAGTAACAGATTCTTCTCACCCATTATGCCTCTGAAATTTGAGTTTTTGTATCCATCTTGCTTTGAGTTTGCACTGTTGTAAACTGCTGAGGTGTTAGGTTACAGATACCTTAACATCTGAGGTTCAGCCTTAAATACATAATTATTTCTTACAGTATACCTGTCTTCACTTGAAACTCACTTTGTGGAATAGAATTAAAGAGGAAAACTCATCTTTTTGCCCAATGCATGCATTTTTATGAGCAAAATGAGCTTTCACAGTGTTTTTAAAAATAGGAATGTCAAATCTTTTTTGTCTGAAGGACTCATTGGATGACTCAGGAAGAACTGCTTGGAAATTAGTCAGGTTTTAATTGAAGTGGGAAGGATATGGAATTGCGAAGAGAGAGCTTGCTCCCCTCTGCACTTTTTAGATTGGTACTTCAAAAGAAGATCAATCTTAATTTTAAGTGATTGAATCAGCCTTTTCTTCAAAACATATTTTAATTTAATCTTTGGTGAGGCACTTGGAATAGTGATTAGAATAGTTATTCAAATATTTATCTCTTCTAAGAACAAATGGCAGTTATGCTTATAATTTGTTTTTTCAAAAAACGAGAGCTTTCTACTTCTTCCCATGTATTTCCATCTCTTACCAGCTGTCTTTGGTGAGTCTGACATCCCTGCTTATTGAAGACTTGGAGAGATATGTATTGGTGAAGAAAATAATAGTGAAGGAGAGGGAGGGATACAGCTTTTAAACAAGGTGGTAGGTGCTCTAGCTGAGTTCATGCTGATGTCCTGAAGTGTGCTCTTTGCAAGTAACAAGTTTTTTTAACAGTGACAGGATGTCAGGAATTTTGCAAAAGCTTTGAAAAAAAAGTAAGAGATGGCACATATTTCATCCTGTTCCATCCTCATTTGTGCTAGTTTTGAAGCTGGCATTCATAAGAGGTTAACCAAGGCTGTTTTGCAAATCAGAGATGTCAGTTTCACAAAAAGAAAGGGGTTTGATGAGTCTGTAATCGCATGTTATTGTAATTCTGATGGGAATAGGTTCCTTTCCAAATATAAGGTACTCTTAAGAGCTAATACGTGAACATCACAGAATCAGCGAATATGCTGAGTTTGAAGAGACTCTTTGGGATGATCAAGTCCAGCTCCTGGCCCTGCACAGGACACCCCAAGAGTCACACCATGTGCCTGAGAGTGTTATCCAAATGCTCCTTGAGCTCTGTCAGGCTGGTGCTGTGACCACTTCGCTGGGGAGCCTGTTCCAGTGTCCAGCCATGCCCCGGGTGAAAAACTTTTTCCTAATACCCAGCCTAAACCTTCCCTGACACAACTTCAGGCCATTCCCTCAGGTCCTGTTACTGGTCACCAAAGAGATCAGTGTCTGCCCCTCTGCTTCTCCTCATGAGGATGCTGCAGATGACAATCCTGTTTCCCCCCAGTCTCCTCTTCTCCAGGCTGAACAGAACCAAGTGACCTCAGCCACTCCACGTGTGACTTTTCCTCAAGGCCCTTCACCATCTTTATTGCCCTCCTTTGGACATTCTCTTAACAGCTTAATATCTTTCTTAAATTGTGGTGACCAAAGCTGGTACCTATGTATTTCAGTTAAAATTGTGGATTGCTGAAATACTCTGTTATCAGTAACAAATTTAGCTTTAGACAGAATTCAGATAAATACTGCAAGACTTAAGAGACTTGAAAATCCACTTGATTTGAAGATGCTGTAGAATTCGCTTTTTACTTCTTGTCTAAATTTTTTTATGTTGTATTTGTGCAGAAAGATTGCTTTTCATTAGATAATTTGGTTAAATAACAACTGTGAATCCATTTTCCACTTTTTAAAAAAATTTGCCGTTGGGCAAAAATTGCTTGTGTTACTATGAGAAGGAAATTATTTTAATAAGAATGCAGCATGTTAATACCCAACAACCATGAACTATTCAAGATTTGCAGTGTTTGTTGAGTCTTGTTTACTAAGCAATTACAGAGTCACTTGTCCCCTAAAGTTTTTAAAAGTATAAAGCTACATTTCTTGCTGCATTTGATTTATTTTTAAGGAGTATTTTCCAGAACCGGGAGGTGTGAACAGCAGCAGTGCACTCATGTTGTAGGCTGTGGTAGAGCTCTATACTGTAAGAAGCTTAAAGCAGTTATGTCTAAACCAAAGCAAGTCTTGGCTTCAGATACTTGGAGGTAGCCCACATTTTCCTTACATATCAGAATATGATTGTTTTAAATCTAAATTATGAGTATTTTGGTTTTTTCTTGTTGTTGGTTCCCTCCCACCCTTCACTGAAACCTGAGGTTTACGGTGAACAAACATGCTACATGGGAAAACTAATATTAACTGTAACAGGCGCTTGTAGCCTATCACTCAGTGAAATATTTTAAGTCCTTAATGCTAACACAGAAGTGCAAGGCGTGGGATTAAATGGCAAGTTGAAGCCTTCTATTTAGAATTATAATAAAGTATAATATAATAAATGATGCTAATTGCTGTTCCGTGATTAATGTTCAAATACACAGTGTGTGTTCTGAATTTTAGAGTTTCTCATTTTCCTGTTGTCACTTACCATCACTGAAATCCTAAAGGGTAAATATCTCTGTTTCACTGTGTCTTTGTCCTCTCTTGCTGCCAGTAAATGCTGATGCTACTCATCAGAGTGTTGTCAGCTTGTATGGTTTTAATCCTGAGTCTCTCAATATTTACAAGGAGAGGGTGAAGTTGGAAATTTTTTGTTTGCTTGACTAGTTGAATCTTTGGGTTTGGTGACATAAACTCTGACTCTCTTGCTGGAGTTTTCATTGCTTTTCCCATTTTTCTGACTCTCTGAAAGACAGGCCCATACTTAAACTAGAACATCGCTATTCTCTCATCTTAGTAGTTGCTCCATAATTCCTAAATTAACTTGAGGATCAGGTCATTTGCATGGATGCACAGCACATTTCAGCCTTTGCTGAACCAGCCAGTAACCTGGCGAAATACTATTTACTGTTTGGTGGGCTTAGGTTTTTTTGTTGAGTTAGCGAGCTGAATTTGGCTCAGCAAGAGTCCAACAAGTAGCAGAGCTGGCAAACAAGGAGGTGCAGGACCATATAGCCAAAAGCAGGGGAATGGGAAGCAGGAGCAGCCTTTGGTGGCATCCAGCCATTAATTTGGCTCTCCTGTGTTGTTAAAGCATGCTCTCAGTGAAGCGAAAAAGTACTTTGGCTGTCACATAAGCATGTCATTCTTTAAGACTGTTGCATAAAAGCTTTAATTGCTGGTAGCTTTTTGTTGTGGCTACCCACAAAATACTGAGGTTAATCAAGATTGGGTATAGGATTTTTTCTAATTACAGCTTTGGTCTACAAATGCGGTGGATTTTTTTTTTCTTTTTCAGAAGGAAGATGTCATTCATGCAGAAGTGGATGAAAGACTGTCTCTTCGAAAGCACCGCTTCATGCATTTTGCATCACTGGAATATGAAGGAGAATATTACATGACACCAAGAGATTTCTTGTTCTCAGTAATGTTTGATCAAGTTGAACGTAAGTTGTTTTCTCGTCATTGTATTTCTGAACGAAAAGAAACTTGCAGGTCCCCTTAGAGATGTCATTTCCAAATCACTGGGATAAGATCCTTTATGTTACATAAATCAGCAGAAGCCAGTTTATAAATGTTGCCCGTATGGATTGCACAGACACCACTACCCTTTACACAAGTGAAGCGAGGCTGATGATTTAGAAATCTGGTGACTTGATGATGGCATCTCTGCATAATTTACATGTCTGATCAGTAAGTAGTTCCTCAATTACTTACATGCCACAGAAAATAGAATGAGTAATGTAATAGTGTTCATGCCATTCCTGGCCCTGTTATCTTCTATCCACTTCAGCAGTGAGTAATTCTGTGACCTTTTTTCTTAGAAGAGGCAGTGATGGGAGTGAGTTGAATGAGAGTAATAAAGTACAGAGCTCAGTTCTACATTTTTGGTTTCAAATCTTCTTTAATTTTACAAAACCTAGTTAAGAACAAATCAAAATCCCAAGTGTATTTTAAAGTAGATATTTTAAGAGCATGCTTTCTGAGGAGAAGATAGGAACAGCACATAAATAAAAAGTGCATAGGTTGTTGTCCTTTTCTGCAGGTTTTCTGGCTTCATTATTTCCTTAAGCTTCCATTTCTTCGCATTCCTTAAGCTTCTTTTGTCTTTGTACCATCTTCTGTTATTTCCATGATGCAGTAATTTTTAAAAATTATATATGCTTTTTTCCTCAAAAACCTTAGATTTTACAGTTTTCACAAGATTTTTTTTTTTGCTTTTGGAAGGTTAAGTTTGCCAGTTGCCCTAAAGGATTGTCACTTAGAGGACAAATATTCTGTAATTTCATCTGCTGAGGGAAAGAGGGAGAAATCCCAGCATTAATAGTAGTTTGCTGCAATCTGCATATGCTGACCACGAGAGCATGTTGTCTAGCAAAAGCCATTCAAAGCCTGGCATGGTCTGTCCACCTGCCAGCAAATGTTGTAGTGACTTTGGAGTATTGAACTGGAAATACAGAAGGGAATTCAAGGTCCTGTGGAAGGGTTTGAGAGATGGGGAGGAAGAAGGAGACCAGAATGTACTTTGATTCAAGCCTGTTGAAAACCTAGGGCAGAAACCAGTTTAAAAGAGCTGCAAGTGGTCAAAGAATAGGACGCAAGTATCTGTAATAAAAAAAGTTTTCCTGTATCTGCCAAAAATCTATAGGTGATAAGAATACATGGATTCACTGCTGACACACAGCTTCCAATATTATATGAAGCTGAATATAAATCCTTAGAAGCACTTTATAACCTTGAGAGTCATGGAGATTTTTAAATAACCTGTTTATAGTGTCTGGATGTTAGACTTCTTTCCCCTTCAAAACTTAAGTCATTAAGTTAAAAACCTAAAAGGGATCTGATTTTGAGTTTTTCAGCCTGAAAGACAGTGAACACAGAAATTTTAAGTTTTGAAGGTGTGGTTTTCAGACAGTTGTCTCTGAAAACAAGGTTAGAGAGATAAGTGTTTTTCAGTCCTAGCAGTTCATACATATTAATTGGTTACTCTCAGTATAATAGTACACATGCAGATTTTTAATGAAGTTATGCAGTGATATTTATTTGTAATGCAGTCAAGTTAATTTCAGTTGCTTTGCTAATATGAGTAGGAAACAGCATTAAACAGAAACGAATAGATAATGACAAGAAAAAAATCTTTGCTCTAATGAATATTTAGCATTTCAAATTGAGGTCAGGCTTGCAGCAGTAGCATCACAGATGCTTGATAGAAAAATGTTGATACTTGAATCTAATGTTCTTAAATTTTTTTTTAACCATCATTGGTATGGGTTCTTTGGCCAGTAGCATAAACACAGTGATAAGCAATTCTCTTGATTTCTCTTGCTTGGGATTTTACATTTTCATGTCACTGCAAACAGACACAGAATTCAGAATAGCAGAGAAATACGGTACTTGAAGTATTTTAAAGGCAGTTGTTTATTCATTGTGTTTAGAAGAGTTTCATATGAGGAAAATAAACAGACCCATTTCAAGTGTCTGTCCTGGTATATTCAGAGTAGGTCAAGATAGTGAACTCAATAGCAAAGCAGCAATTATTTTGGAAACTTTCTGCTTATATTATAAAATAATTCTCTTTCACCCTGAACAGTGCCTTTAGAAAGGAAAAAGGCCCCACCACTTATCCTAGAAAGCCCTTCACTTACTGCATACTTAGATGCAATTTTAACGTGTGATCCTGCATACAAATGGTGAGTCTTATAATGCTGAACTTCAAGCTGTAATGATTGGTTATTCTCTACCTATTTTTCATTAATTGCTAATAAGTAAAAAACTTGAAATCTCTCAGAAGAATCTGAAGCACCCTGGCAGTAACCATTCATCTTCATGAATATTTGTTTGGGGTTTTCCAGTTGGATGCTGTTTATAGTAACATGGAAGACTTAGGGCTGTTCTGAAGTTTTGTTTCTGCTGGTTTTTTTACAGACAATATGCAGAAACATATGACCAGCCTCACAAGCAGTTTAGTTGTGTACATCAAGAAATATTGCTGAGGTTGATCTGTCCCTATTCAGAGATAAACACTCCCACAAAGGAAAAAGGCAAGCAAAAAGAGGGATGAGAAACAGTTATGAACTGATAATAGGAGACCTTGGCCAGCAGCCTTAGAGTTTCTTGCTCATGGGAGGTTATTGTTGGAGAAATACTTGGAAATCTGTTAGTTTTTAAACATAATCGAATTTAGTAGAAAGTAAATGTGGTGTTGTGTAAACCAGATGAGTTTTTGGTGCTAGCATTAGAAAATACCATAATATTTTAGCTATGTGCAGATTGTCAAGTGAATTCCTATACACAGTTGGGTGGAATTTATTACTGAAGTAAAAATCTTAGGTGTGCCCTTTGACAAGGTTGCAAAACATGCAATAAATTATGATTTATTAGAGAAGACTTTACCAGATAAGAAAACAGATGAACTGTACTGCAAATATATCAGCTGTCATCCAGCCTAAGTGATCTTGAACCCTGCCTGGTAGACCTTAGTTTACTAGCTCTGGTTATTTGTTTCCTGGTGCATAGGTTTCTCTATTACTCATTTTCTTTAAGGTAGGCAAAAGTTGTGAAATACTGGCATTCCTGTTAATTAAATCACATCTTCAAAGTTATTTACTGTCAAGGTGATAATGAAGAAAAATATTTACAGTACTGGCATGTAAGGAGAATGAGCTGATAACAGATGCAGAGTTTCGTGACAGACTTTTTGTTCTGCATATTGACAAAGCAAAGAGCCCTTTAAAGGACTAAAGACACCGTCCAAAAAAAATTTGCTTGCTTTTAGAAGCAGTGCTTCACACCAAGTTACTCTGTAAATATGTGCCTAGTCCTATTGGTGTTAGTTATTTTATGAAAGGAAGCAATCACCTCTTTATAAACAGTGGCAAACAATAAATGAGATGTGGTAGTGTAGCACAACATTTGTGCCAGTGCAAAACTAATATGACAGCATTTTTTTTCTACTAGTTAGTGCAGTGCATACTAAATGCACCATTGGGGATTTTGGATTCATGGCTATATGCCACATAATCTTGTGTTTAAACTATGTTACCACAGGCATAAGTGGCAAATCATTTCAAAACCAGCCAAGTTCTTCTGGGTAATCTTCGGGATGTTGATGTAAATCATCATACCTGATGCAATGATAGTTTAGTGAAGAAGTGTTCTCTGTTACTGTTCTTACTGTGATGTAAAAATACTTCACAATGTCTAGTAATATCCAACACAAATAATATAAACTTGTTGTGTTGCATCAGAAATTCTAGCACTTTTAAGATAACAGGTATGGGAAGGATTAAACTCGGCTGATTTACACTGAATTTTCATTGCAATGGAGGAGTATATTCAAGAGACCCTTCATGTGAAACTTGTGTCTTAAACAGTTGTGCATACTTAGGCTCATATTCCAGGTTAGACAACTAATACTGTGTTAGAGCTCCATGGAAATACCGTCTCTGATGTGCTGTTGTAGAACATGTAAGAAAATCTGTACTAATTTTTGAAATTTTTTGAAATTACTGCAAGAGTCCTCAGTAAATGAAGATTTTGCGATGCATTGAATTGGAACTGTGCTTATATTCATTTTTTTCTGGAGAAGGTTATTCTATTCCTCTTCCAGATAAAAGACAAACCTTCAGGTTACCTTGTCTGATAGCAACGGACACCTGCTAAATAAGGACTTGTGTGTCTACTCAGTCCAGATTTAATGTGTTGTAGCATCTTCATTCGTTCAACTGTGGTAAAAGAGATTTTTCTGTGTTCTACAGTACCAGGATACCAGAGGCAGTATTTCCATGGCAGAGTCCTACCTGGCAGTGAGAATTAGCGTGTTCTAAGTTTTCTTGGAGAAGTTGTTCAAGCTTTCTGTGGGGACACGGTGCAAACTTGTGGTGTGTTTGCAGGCTTGATATGACGGGTGGCTTCACGTCACAGCATCGGCGTGGTCATGGCTGTGAGGGAATCTGAGGAAAGGACACAGTGCGAGGCTGTGATGGCTAAAAAATTGAGTTCTCCATTGTCCTTAGCTGAGGTCAGTGCTGATGCAGTCAGTGGTGTTAGGAGAGCCAGGAGGAACCAGTTGGTAGACGAGCACTTTGGAATGAGCTGAGTCAGTTTTTTTATTTTTGGGTCTTGAGGTTTTTGCCTTTGGCAGGAGTTCAGATCTCTATACTTTAGTGCCTTCATTTTGACCTGAATTTCATACGCGATAACTAATCAGACTGAGTCATGCATCAGTGTAAGATCTAAAATCTGGGATTCAGAGTCAAAGAATAAGATTGAAACTTGCCTAAATGGAGAAGCTTCATGTGGGAAATGGGGATTGAAGTGTTATGTGGGGAGCCATTGATAGAGTTGGGAACTGAATTCAATCCTCTCAAATTTCTAATGTGTTAACAAAGAAAGTGTTTTCTCTCTGTCTGTGCATTTAGTGGTTTTTTAATACAGATATGTCGTTGTGGCTCAAATCCCCCAAACACAGTAGAGAGCTCTGCAAGCTGGGTATGCGGGACACAGACGACCCCTTGCCCAGTGCGAGATGGAAGGTGAAGTGAAGATAACCCAAAAAAGTAACATAATGGTTTAAGGTCATTATATTGATCTCTTCTGAATTTTAGAAAATGAAACAAAATCAGCCATTTCTAGCCAAAGCTTCTTAGTCATCATTGTTTACTCATTTCTTAAAGTGGGGTTATGAGTAAAGGAAAATAATATTCCTGTTAAGGAATTGCACACGCAAGCAAAGATAAACATTGATTGCTGAAAATTTCTGCCTTGTAACTGTTCTGTACTGTGGATTTTTCATCTTCAGCTATCCTTCATCACCCAAAAAGCATTACCAAATCCTAACACAACCCTGTCAAAGTCTTCCAACTAACATACTTCTACTTTGTCTTAAATGTCCAAGTAGAACATTAAAAATTAGTGTTCTGCATAAAATACTGTATTGTTTTGGATCAAATGTTGTGCCTCAGCCAAATGTTGGTAAATAGATAAGCTAAATAAGGGAGTTTTTTGATTCTTCTTTTGTCCTCAGCAATTAGATGTTAACCCTGATAATTAAAGTACATAGGCTGTGTGTTTATTTAAAAACAAATTTGACGATAAATAGTTCTTTGTTTAGAAATATGGCAGAAATTCCTAATCTTGATAATGTGTATTTATGTCTGGACGTGTGTTTTGTTGTGAGCTCAAAATAAAACACTAATGCACTTCCATAATGGTTGCATCACAAGATACTTCACAACAGAATCAAAGATGGGATTCTTGAGGAGAAATGGCTTGTTCCCTCCTGCAGCATTCAAATCTGCTCTGTTGGCCAGACTGCTTTTGTGGTGTGTTAACCAGTGGCCACTGCACCAAATTACTTGTTTTCTCCCATTTTTCAGAAGAATGTATCTGGTTGAGAGTCCAAAAAACAGCTGTGAGGGGAGCAGTGCTGAGAGCAGAGGTGTTAGGTGAGTGCTGGCTTCCAGTGCTGAAGCCCTGCAGCTGCAGCAGCAAGGAAGCATGCATGGTCAGATGGGAGAGCAGGAGGAAAGGGAACCACAGAGCAAAATCACTTAAAAAGAAGCGTGTTTTAGCATATCATTGTCTTTTTTTTTCCCTCCAGTTCTATTTCCATGCCTTCAACCATGTGGAAGGTACCTGAGATACATTCCTTGTACAGTCAGATAGGAAAATACATTTTTGATCCTTAAATTTATACTGACATTGTATTAATTACATTTGTATGTTTGTGGCTATATCTGTGTGAGACAACAGTGAGGTTATACTGAGCTGTCTCTGTTGTGATTGATTTCTATTTCTCTCTTTGTGGCATTGATGACTGGCTGAAGAGTGATGCAGATTGAGAGTTCTTACCTCTATTGGCTGCAATTCTACTGTTTAGGTACAAACTTTGGCAAGATGTCCTGATTTGAAAATACGTTACTAGCTAGAAAATAAATTACAGCTTCTCAATGAATTAAAGCAATTTTTAAAAACTCAGCACAAAAATAGTACCGATAATAAAAGCAATCAGGCTTCAGCAGAATTGTGAGCAAGAGGCAAGTGGTCTCAATGCACATCTTGAAGGATTTGGTTATTTAAAGTGTGAAAGTTATTGGTTATTTAATGGCATCTGAATGGAAAACAGATTCCTTGAAAAGAATGAAAATATATTGTGCGCATACAGAATACTTTTAGTGCAAGTAATGGAAAGATCTGGTTATTAATAACAGGAGTCTGCTTGTTGTATAAACATCGTCTGCCTTAGAATTTCAGAAGTCTTGCAACAGTTTCTGCTTTAGTCAAGTATTCCAGTTTTGTGACATGCTAATATGATACTTAAAATACCTAACAGAGAAGTCACTTTTTTTAAACATATGGGTACATTTCAAGAGCTCATACAATCATTCTTGGTCTCTGAATATTTTTCCTATCTTTAAAGATTTTTTTATTTTTTTAGAACACCACACACTTTTTTCAACTACTTTTATAACATACTGTCAACATACCACAGAAAATATCTCTGTGATTTTTTCTCCCACAGGTTCAAAATACTTTTTGACAGATTACTGCAGTATTGTTTTTTTAATAATTCAGTGGAACTTAATCAGTTCTGAAACATTCTGCTTAACTGACAATTAAGTCTTAACAGATGTAGCGTGAAAATCAGACTCAATGAATTTTTTCGCTCTTAAGTGTATTTTAATTTTTTGCAACATATGTCCTCATCACAAACAGGTATTGGTTTATCACTCAGAATTACAATCTGGTTTTAAAATTCCTTGGCTTGCATTCAGATATTTAAGAACTGATGAGGATCTGCAGACCGTTGGCAGACGATAGCAGGTGCCAGGAGTGCAGATCAGGCTCCTGCCAAAATCTAGCATGCGTTCCAGCCTCATATTTTCAGTTGTTTGTAACTCCTTTGGTACTGGTGGTTCCGTGCTTTTCCTTAGGCCAATGCTGAATTTTTATTGTATTAGTCATATGATTTATCCTCTTTTGAGTAACCTTGATACAGACTACTATTTTTCCCCTGCGTGTTCTCATAAGAAATGTTACATTATGAGTTTTTTAAAAACGCCTAGAGTAGAACTACAGAGTATAAATCACTTTTCTTCCAGGCAGTAGCGGAAGGCAAGGTGTGCAGCCTGCTTTGGTAGGTGAGAGGACTTGTCCTTACTTGCCAAACAGCTGGTGTCTCCAGGGGCAGCTTTGAGAAGTTCCATTGCTCCCTGTTTGGAAAACACTGGCATTGATTCCCTAAGGGAGAAACTGGCCAGGTTACGCTCTGTTTTTCACTCCCCAGCCTTGCACCTGCAGTGGGTTATAGCACCGATTGTGCTCAGTAGCCTTCCTCATCTGCTGTGAAACAAAAGCAAATACTGAGTTCAAAGACTTTTTTTCCATGTGTAAAACACACAGGTTCCTCTTGTTAGAGCCACCTGCTTATATGGCAGTGCCCTCCCTTGGGTTACCAGCTTCATTACTGCAGAGGAGAATGCAGACAAAAGACAATTCTTAGTAATCAAACCAGTCTTCCAGTGTTGTCCAGTCCCTCAGAGAGGCTTAGGTCCTCACACCAGCATCCATAATGCTGGCAAGCTCCTGGTCATTCTGCTGGCTATGTCTTTTTTAAAATATCTTTCCTCTCAGACCTGGAAAAGTCTGAAAGTGAAAGGATTTCACAGACACAGCTAACAAAAAAATACCACATTTTCCAACAAATCCTGCCTTGGTTCTTACCAGACAAAAAGTAGTTCAGCATTGCTAGTAAGTCCAAATCCATCCTACCTGGCCATTCTTGGTTTTTCTAGCTGCTTTTTTCAGGTGATCAGTATACATAAAATGCCACTATCCAGGGACTTTGTTCACCAAGAGCTTCAATCGTACTTGGCTTAATAAAAGTTTTGACATGGGCTCCTTGCATGGAATTTAAATAGAAGACCATGGCCAAGACAGCTACCTTTTGAAGTTATTCAGTTTATTCCAGTTGTCTTTTGGGGCTGATGTTTGAAGTCTTCAGAATGATGCAGCTCATTTTCCCAGGCACCAGCCTTCTTTTCAAGTCTTGAATGTATGTCCTTTGTGCCAATACCTCTGATGCTTCTGGAACTACTGAGACAGTGAAATCTTGCTGCTGCATCGGTGTTGCCAAGCGCTTACTAAGTTTTATATCCCACCAGAGAAACTGCCAGTTCCTGAAAACAGAGGGCTTTTCCTCTTTTTTGGTTCCTCTCCAAATGTTTTTTGTTTCAGTTTTGGTTCTCCTGGGGAAGGGGTGTTCATGTGTTTGTGTGTCACCCACACCCTGACAGTAGCATTTATTTCCTTTCAGTGAATTTGTTGGTGATGTAGAATGTGAGAGCTTCCTTCTGTTTCACTGTCAGTTTCTGGGGAGAAACTATAAAACCTAATGCTCAAAAACTTCATCTGCTTCTCTGGCTTTCTTCGAATTGGCTAAGGAGAGACAATTTTTGCCATCTGTAGGGTGGTAAAGGCAGTCTCTGCTGCTGAAAAAGTGAGCAGGTCTTTTAAACCATTATGGTCATTTTAAAAGCACACTGGGCAACATAAATTACTCTACACTTTCACTAGAAGAAAGCTGTCCATTGTTTGCTTTTCATTTGTACCAACTTTGAGAACTATAAAAACCCCATTTCAAATTTGATTTATTTGTCATTACAATCTCTTTCCTCTGCAGCTGAAATAAATGCTCATTTCATGAGGATAGTAGTTATTCTTTATGTCCAGTATTTCTGTAAAGAGGAGAAAGGATATCTGCTTAGTCAAACCATTGTAAGAACAGTCATATTTATTGCCACTGCTCACCTAAGTTAACATGTAATATCTTGTAATGTGTTTTTATGGATTTGTGTCCTCTGTTAGAGAAATACTTCATGGCTTTGTACTTGTCTTAAGCATTTCATAGCTAAGTGTTTCAAAATTTATCATATATATTCTAAAAGCCAGCTCCTATTTCAGCGGTTTACAAACTTAAAATACAGACCTCATACATTTTTTTCATATTCAATTTAAAATCATTTTTAACCACTGCTTATATTGGAAAGCAGTGACACAAGATGTCCTCTGTTGCTTAAAAACTCTGCTGATACCCACCCTAAAAGTAGTCACTGTCTGTTTAAACCCTCTTGTTCTTGTGCTAACATTTCCCATTTCCTAAAATAGTGGATTTTTTTCTTTTGAACCCTAGGTCTGTGATACATTCTAGATAATTAAGTTACGACTCAGCACTTGTCTTGTTAGGTGAAGCAAACCTGACTTTATTTTCATCTCCTCTGTCTGGATGAGGCCACTCGATCCACGGCTTCATGTAGGTATCTTTATTCCTTGTTTTTCTGAGTCTGATTTATCTGTGTAAAGCCAGCATCATTCCCTGACTCACTCTGCTAGCAGTCACTGTGGTTTAAGGGATGGAACAAGGATTGAAGTCAGGAACTTGTTAAATTAATACCATTGCTGAAACATCTGAAATGTCAAAGTGCAGCTCTAGTTAAGGAGAAAAATGGTACAAAGCAATGTTCATTTGAGCAAAATACTGAAATGCATGTATTCTGTGCTCCACTCACAGCCACTACATGCAGAACAGCTTCCAGCATCATAGGTGCTTTGGTCCTCATTTGTACTTCCATGTGTCTGCCAGGCTGAGGATACTGTGGTGTAGAGGAAATTATTTTCTGCATTCTTAGGTGAGGAAATTTTTGATATAATCATTGTATGGCGATTAAAATGGAAAAAGAGAGATCTGGTAAAGAATATCCTTTTAGGAGGTCCTGTACAGTCAAGGGCTTGATGCCCCCAGGTAAGGTACACTTTTTCTCAGGAAAAGGAAAAATTTTTCATTTTTTCAGTCCACAGTTCCTCTTGGAGGAGAAATTAGTTTTGTCAGAAAAGCTGAGAATGACAGGAAGGATAATTGGAAGTGGTGGACACAGAAGCCCAGTATAGTGAAGGCTGCTGGAAGTTAAATGAGACATTAGTGGCAATTTTGATGTAAGTGTACTTCTGCACTTGGATTTGCCTCCTTCATTGTATTTACTGAATAAATATTTCTGTTCTATTTCTGTCTTGACATACTACAGTGTTTCCTCTGGTACTTAATATGATCAGAATTCTTCAGAAAATCTGACTGTAAAATAAAAGCCAGGGTAAAGCCAAATGTGTTCATGAGGTTTGTTTCATCAGATTATTTGAATTCAGGGGGAGAAAAGTTTGGGGTTTTTTTTTTCTGAGGAAATACGACAGTTCTAGAAAAGAAAAACTATTTTTTTAAGAAACTCTTGATCTTCTTTGTCTCGATTTTGTTTTTCTGCCAGACTTTTTTCTTTATCCTATGAGGAGTTTGAAGTCAAAGGGTCAAGTGATGTTATCTTTTCTTACCTTATTCAGTCTGCAAGGTTCATTCTCTAGTGTAGAGGAAGTGCTCTAGTTGGTGCACAAGACTTTTTGTTTCTACTGCTATAGAAGGCTGATGAACATCATGTCAATAATTAATTTTTAAACATACTATTAGCAGCATTAATTTTTTTCTAGGTTGCAAATTGATGAAGCTGTTTTGACCAGTGCAATAAGGTATGATTAACACCTGTTTTTAAGCTCTTCCATGATTTCTCTTTACTTTAGTTCTTTCCATTCGTAGGGGAGTTCGCAGACTTTTCATGATCCTGCTCCTCTTCCAGTTACCACCTTGTCTACTGAATAAAGGCAATGTTTCAGATTAGTTTTATGTTACTGTCTTCATTCTGCTGTTCTGAGAAACTAACAGAACCTAACAAAATCTCTTCATTAAGCTTTTTGCATGGCAAAAATAGGTTAAATCTTTCATAGCTTAAAAAACAGGAGCATCTTGTTATCATTTACATACCCTTGGAGCCCCTGCTGTAGGAAAACTTTCCAAACATCTGTTAATTGCTATGTGGCAGATGTTAATGATGTATAAACAAGTCAGACTCGGCAGGGGCTGTTACTGGTTTGCTTAGAGCTTCTATATGTGCTAATAACAGAATGAGCTAATCTTAGAAGTGGAAAGAAACTCCAGGCTAATTTAAAGATAAGGGTGAGAATGATGTGGACCATCAACAGAAGGGAAAGCAAGTCAGCCACTGAAAGGAACTCCAATTAAACAAGAAACAGAAGAAGGAAAGGAAAACTAGAGACCGCAATAGTGCTTGAGCCTGGAGAGCTATGGAAATAGTGAAGTAGGGCTGTGCAACATCAGTAAAAGCTCAAAGCAGTAGACAGTGTCCTCTGCATGAAAGTTCCTAAACATGGTTATTAGAATGTCCTTATCTTTTCACAATGGCTTTTGGAACAAGTAATGTCATCACTGTGGTATCATCTGCACTGAAATGGGCTTCCTAAAATTTTCATGTGAGGTTGCACTTCAGAGCCTTATAAAGGAAAAGGCTCCTTCTAGAAATTCTGACATGACAGTATTAGCTTAATTCAACACTGAATAGCAATTCCCTTTATCACTATCATCCTTGTCATCTCCAGGAATCTAAAACATCTGAAGTGCTACAATACTGCACCTATGCCAAAAGTCTCTTCCCCTAAAACATCAGTTTTATTACTTTCTCTTTTTTCCTCTCCTGTCTTAAGCTGATTCACTAACATTAATGGGGATTAGTTGCAATTATTAAGATTCTGCTGAAAAAGAAAGTGGTGCATTAGGTTCTGCAAGAGTAGGCATCCAATAATTCAGTTCATCCTTTTAATAAAACTGATCACAAAATGGACTTGTTTCTTTGGTGAATGTTTATGAACCCTTTTCTTTCAATGGATGATGTCAGCAGAATTTGGGAAGGTGGACAACAGATGGATAATATCATCAATAGCAAAAATTGTTTTGGGGTAAAACTGTAGACTAGTAGCAAGTGGATCCAAAACAATCTTTTATGCTTTCTTTTGCTTATATTTGTCATATCTTTTAGAAGTTCCTCTTACTGACATTCAACACAGATGGTAAATAATTTACTAGAGCACTTCCAAATTTTTAGTTAAGAGAATTATTTCATCCCTTTTTTGTCCTCTAATATGAATATATGTGTTTTTTCTTCAAGAAAAGTCTGCTGCAGAGGTGAATAGGTGCTGTAACTAGCCCAGTCACCCCATGCAGTAATTGAACACCATCTAGTGGGTGTTCACTTAATCCTTTCATTCCTAAGCAGAATCTACATTGGTTATAATTTACAAAGTAATTGTTCTGTAAACGCAAAAGCAATGCCCTCAGACAGCTAGTTACTGTAAATTGCATGTTCATGGATGGAGCTTTTGTTCTGGAAGAGAAGCATAATAAGGATTTGAATTTTTGGTGTTTATAGTGCTCTGGACAGCAAGACAAAATGTCCGAGGCCTTGAGCTTAAACACACAGTTCACATTAATGAAATTACCAATACAGAATTTTTTCCTTTCAGTAAAATGCCCCAATTCACTATTAAATCCAGTGCTTAGTACTCTCATGACTCAACAAATAAGGCAAAAATGCTGTCTTCTAGGTTGTTAGTGAGAATTGAAGCCAGGCTACAGCCTTCAACTGCGTAAGAACGTTGTTGCCTATAGTATAAGGAAGGGGGCAAAATCCTAAAACTGCATATGAAACCTACCAACTATTACATGTATTTGGTATTAGTGTGTGTTACAAAAGCACATAAGTGGGTATTTTCTTTTTGGAAGGACTGGTCAGGTGACTGTATTAAATGAGAGAGATGTCTTGTATTCATAACCCTTCTAGAAACAAATGTCTGCAAGCAATGCTAAACCCAACTGGACATGGTCTTGGGCAACATATTCTGACTGACCTTGCTTTGAGCTTTTTCCTGTTGTCATCATGAGAACATAAGGACATTCTAGTTACTGCAATAACCTCCAGAGCTCCGTTCCAACTTGAGCTATTTAGTGAGTGAGGTAATTTCCCTTAACCATGGGGGAGCCCTACTTCATGAGTTTTCCCACAAGCTTCTCAGATGGTCTTGAGACCATCTTTCACAATCACAAAAAAGGTGCTGTTTGTGATATATTCCCTAGAATGTTACCACTGGGAAGGAAATAAGAACAAAAAGATGTTGGAAAGGATGTGTTTGCTCTGTGGAGCCCTGAAGACCTCAAACTCTACATTTGATGGAAGGGCAAGGCACTAGGAGAATGAAACATGATTACCACCATCATTAGAATAGTGCAGCAATAGAAATCAGACATCCTGCTTTTGAGATTTCCAGATTTCACAATAGCGGTACAGGAAAATATCAGCCACCTCTTTCTCGTTTCCCAAACTGATATTTCTAGTAAAATTCCATTATACTTTTCCAATCAGCTATCACCTCTTTGAACATTTTTGGTAATATTTCTAAGACGTTTTACTGTGTGTTGCTGTAGTGGAAGTAAATCTTTTTTAAAAAGTACAAAACATAACAAAAAAGAAAGCAATAATGATGGTGTAAATAATTTTGATATGTGATGGAATGAAACAGGAAAAACAGTAAAAAAAGTGAGCTACCATATAAACTGGATCTAAGTAGCTGTTTGTATTTACAGTACTCTTGAGAACCCATGCAATTTATGTGAAATGTCAGTGCTCCTGGTTGCTTACCCACTGCAGTAATTTAAATTGCCTAAATGCACTAATATGTCATCTATTTACTGCCTGGACACAAGTACTATAAATGTCCTGTATCTGAAGAGAATTACAGTAACCACTGCATTTTTCATACTGATACCATTAATAAATGCATTTTTTCCACGTAATACTTCCAGTTTTATTTTTAAAATTTTAAATTACTTCAAATCATTAGATTTTTTTTCTTTCTGTTTCACTAGGAGTAAGCAATATCAACAGTATCCTGAAGTTTGTGCTTGGATGAGTAAGTTTAAGAAGCAAACTATTTCATAAACAAAGCAGTTGAATTAATTTCACCAGGGTAACCTTCCTAGTGGATGAGGGAAAGGCTATGTCTACCTAGATTTTAGAAAAGCCTTTGACACCGTTTCCCTCAGCATTCTCCTGGAGAAGCTGGCTGCTCATGGCTTGGGTGGGTGCACTGTTCACTGGGTAAAAAAAAAGTCTGGATGGCCAGATAGTGGTAGGGAATGGAGTTACATCCAGCTGGGGGCCAGTCACAAGTGGTGTTCCCCAGGGCTCTGTAATTGGGCCAGCCCTGTTTAATATATTTATTGATAATCTGGGCAAGGGGATCAAGTGCACTCTCAGTCAGTTTGCAGATGACACTAANCTGTGAGGAGCAGCTGAGGGAGCTGGGGGTGTTTAGCCTGGAGAAAAGGAGGCTCGGGAGCCCTTACTGTTCTCTACAACCACATGAAAAGAAGTTGTGGGCAGGTGGGGGTCGGTTTCTTCTCCCAGGTAACAAGTGACAGGACAAGAGGAAACGGCCTCAAATTGCACCAAGGAAGGTTTAGGCTGGGTACTAGGGAAAAATTCTTCAGTGAGTGAGACACTGGAAACAGGCTGCCCAGAAAAGTAGTGAAATCACTATCCCTGAAAGCGATCCAAAGGCTCATGGATGTGGCACTTGGGGGCACAGTTTAGTGGTGGACCTGGCAGTGCTGCATCAATGGTTGGACTTGATAATCTTAGAAGTCTTTTTCAACCTTAGTAATTCTGTTGAATTACTTTTCTTTTGAAGCCAAATCATGGAATCATAGAATCATTTAGGTTAGACAAAAGTCCACCACTAAACCATGGCCCTAAGCAATACATCCACATGTCTTTTAAATACCTCCAGGGATGATGACTCCACAACTTCCCTGGAAAGCCTGTTACAAAGCCTGACAAGCCTTTCAGTAAAGAAATTTTTCCAGTCTAAACCTCCCCTGGTGCAACTTGAGGCCATTTTCCAAACTTATTTTAGTATGAATAATATCTTTCAAATGTGTGAAAATGTATTTGCGTGCACCTAAACTTATGAGATAATGCATGAGTCAAAATCTGTTGGGAGCAATAGGACAAAGTGGTTGACCCATGTGGTTATTTCTGGCATTATTATCTATAATTCTTTCATGGTGGAGTGTTCATTGCATATCAAAGAGCAATAAACCATACAGTTACTTCATGTAATTTGACACAGTTTGAAATGATTTGCAGTTCCTGCTCAGGGGATAAATTGCATCAAAGCAACAAGGTGGGAAAGATAGTCCTCTCTGACATGTCCTCTTCTTCCTTATTCCAGGGTTAGTAAGGTAGCTTTATGCTAGTGATAAATTCCCACACAATGGGTGAGTTCTTCACCTGGCGCCTCAGTTATGTTTGCCAGAAAGAGAACCCAATTTATAATACGCAATCTTTAATATTCTTGTCCTTAGTCGTTAACTGGTTTAGGGGATTTTTTTTTTTTTTGCCTTTTGTAAGATGCATGTGAAAAGTAACAGTTTGTCATGACAGGGAAGATCTTCAGAATGCATGTTGTAGAGGAAGTAGCTGAATTAGACAATAGGAGTGGTTGCTACAGTGGTAATGGTGGCTTTACATTGAGCGCATAGGCTTAAATCAAGTTTCGTGTAGTGAGATAAGAATCAGTTTCTGGCTTTGTTAAGATGTTGACCTTTTCTTCCTTCATTTTGATTGTGGGATGATTTGCACTCATTTTCATTCTGAATCCAAATTAATCTCTGCTTACAGTTAAGATGCAATTTGCTCAAGTTGTGTATGCAGTCAGATTTTTAACTGTGTTGTTTCATTGTTGTTGTCCTTACCCCTCTTTATTTGTTCTTCTATAATGATCTTCTCTAGCCATAAAGTAGATTGCAGAACCCTTAGGCCAGAGATCATGACTTCTAACACTGCCTAGCAGAGGAACAGAATTAGACCTCTAGTGCTAGGAGGCTGTCATAATATTTAATCTTTGTCTCGTGTTAGTATCCTAATCTAGCATGTGCTCTGACGCTGTAGTATTCAAAAACTAGTTTTTGTTAGCAATAGGAGATGATGACTTAAAGAGAATGATGCTACACAAATTATACCTTTTTAATTCAGAGTAGGATCAAAGTTCATTAATTGAGTCTTCTTGAAGGTGTAGTGTAGTTTATGCTGCTCTCTTTGCTAGATAAGACTGACTACAATCTCAAACATTATAACAGGAATTTTTGGGGGTTGAGGCTCTGCTTGCCTGCTTTTTATGGGAAGGTCCATGGTTTTGTGCAATCAGGGAATGCCATCTATCCCAAAAGTCTGAACTGTTTAGTGTTCTCTGTAAGTTGCAGGAATTGTTCTCCACCCTTCTGGTATCAGAAACATGTCTCATGGATACTGCTCCTTCCAGGTAATCTAAGTTGTCCTTCATAAGACTTTATTGCTGCAATTATGCAGCTACTCTGTCTCTTGAATTGTAGTAAACTTTTTCCTTGCATCTGATTGAGTTCTTACTAGAACAGAATACATGCCCTTAGCACTGCTAACGTCGGGCTGGTAGATAGGAAGTTGGAAAGAACAGATTACTGATGTAGCAAATACAGAAAGCAGTCACAGTGTGAGTTATCTGGTTGCATGCAGAAGGACTCACCTGCGCAATTTACATATATAAAAGCTGAATATCAGGTCAGAGGAAGTAATTGTAGCATTTCTTTAAAGTTAAAGGAAAGAAGCAGATAAGTCCAAGACCTGGATTGGACACCTGTCTCAACCTGGAATAAATTGTTCTTTCTCTGTGTCTGGTTCTCTCCCTTGAGTATAAAGGGAGCCTAGGTCATTAGTCAGGATGAAGTTTGTAGACAGAGATAATATCTTTTATTAGATCAGTTCCTCTAAGTTGGAAAAATTAGACAAGCTTTTGGGCATATGAGCTCTTCTTTAGATCTGAAATAGGAGCAGCAGATTTCAAAGTTAATTATAAACCTTTTTCTGTGTATGTCCTCACACCATCATAGTTACAGCAAAACACCACAGAGATCACTAACTCAGATTTAGGCACCTAATTTTTAGACATCTAAATGAAACCAGAGGAACCAAGCATGAGGTGCTTATTTGGGAGCTTGAGGACTTAGATTTCCCATGACATGTTTTTTTTCCATATGCTCCCTCCAGTGCTGAGCTCTGCCTGCGCAGAGGACTGGCAGCCTCTCCTGCTGGGGAAATGCTCAGCTGCAATTGTGCTCTCTGCTTGGCTTCTTGCTGCTTGTGTGTTTCACATGAAGTCTTAGCTTGCTTCACATGCTCCCTTTGCAGGGCTGCCCTTACAGACCTGTTACACTGCTCCTGTTACGCTTGGGAGAAGTAACTTTCTATATGTTGTTTGTCCTTGCAGTACAAGTCTTGTGGTAAGCATGGAAGTTTGAACATATTCTCAGCTTTTCCGTACCTACAGCTTGGATATGTTATTAGAAAGAGAGTGGATCTGGGAGTACGTCATTTTCCTTGGATAATATCTAAGGAGAAGTTCTCCTGCTCTCCCTGCCATCCCCACAGACTCCTGCTACAGTCCCAGTTAGGGCTGAGCTGTTTGCAAGCACTCTAGTGGGCACCACAGCGTTTTACCCTGGTGCTTTTGCTTATTTTGGAACTCCTGGTGACTCGGTTCTATGGTCTCTTTAAGAGGTTTTGAAAACTTGCTTATCTTAATTCTTTTGTCTGTTTCAGTTTCCTAAAAGACTGTGTCATCCTTTGATGTTTCCTCCCTGCATCAGCATCCCACCCTTTTTACCCCGGGCTGCCTGACTCACTGAGAAACCTCCTGGTATTGACTTGCTCTGATGCAACTGCTCTTCTGAAATGGAGATTTGCCAGCGCTGGCCCTGTCCCAGCGCTCTGTATTTCTTGTTTCCTCAGAGGAGCGATTGCTTTAAATAAAGAAGGACAGATGCAAAGCTTGTTTTGTAGAGCATAGCAGAAGCTTCTATTATTGCAAATTGCCTTTTCCACTGGGCATACTTGAATTCAATTCAGGTCATTCAGTTCACTAATTCATGTGATTGAAATGACTTTTATAAATTATCTTTCAATGGAGCAATGCAGTAGTTCAGTAAAAGCTTCCTAGCTGAAGTAGATTCTTAATTCATTTAAATTGCATGCTCATTTATTATTCAGATATTGGTTTGCCAGGAGCTAGCATAGCAATCTGACCACTTGGTTTGTCATGGTTTCCAAAAGCCTTAAATTTTTTTGCTATCCTTAATTTATCTCCAATATCACCAGTACTTCAAAAGGAGACCTTAAAGAACTAATTACTAGCTTGAATTTTTGTCCTTTATTGGTTTTGTTAGCAGTAAGTGCTTTATAAATGCATAGAAGAGCTTTAAAGAATGAGAACAAAAATAAGGTGGGTAAAAAAGGCACACTTTGTTAATATAACATACTTGTCCAGTTCAATTAAAATTATCTAAGAGAGCTGAGAATTAAATACGAGCTATTGAATTTCAAAGATCTTCCGTTTCAGGCTAATTTAAACAGAAATTTTAACAGCATCTCCCCAAGGAAATCAACATACATAATTCTTATCTAACCCAGCTCGCTGGTGCAGGATTCTCAGAGTTCAGCTTGCGTGAAAGCTGGCAGCCAGTTATAAGGAAGAAATACAAATTCTGGTTCCCATGGCAGGCAAGGCTGCAGGGTGGGCTCTGCTGTAAAGGCCACAGCATGAGCTGCATACAGTGGGTGTGGTTTTTAAAATGCCTTGATCCTCAGATTAGGACTGTGCTGAAATCCCATCCAGTTTAAAAGGTTCATTTCACTCATCATTTTGCAGAATGAAATTTTGTTTCAATTGTGAATATACTTAAAGCTATTCTCATCCTAATTTTTCATGAAAAACCAAATGGTTTTATAGTACCTCAGTATGACCTTGAACCTGTCAATATTCAGCAAAGATAGCAATGAATACCATCCAAAATTAAAAAGCTGGGAGGTCAATTTTTCTTTAATTTTTGTTTGTGATTTTGCTGTTTGAAATGGAGCTAAAAAGAGATTCAAGTCAAACCATCTTAATGACTTTGCTGATAAAAGACACAGGAGTTTGTTCTTCTAGGAAAAGATACCTGTTTTATACTGTTCGCATTTGAAGAAAGATTGATTCAAAATTTAATTTGAATTTCCATATTACAAAAATAAAGCAATCTTGCAGACATGTTTTCTTGAAAATAGTAGTAATTACTTTTGCTTTGTCCTTTGATTATTGTTGTTAGAATTGTTGATCTTAGTGGTTTTGCTCATTCTTTGAATCTAAACATCTTTTGTCAGATCTAAGCCGTTTCTTAGCTCTACATGTATAAATGGGTCTTACTGCGTGTGCAAGTTCAGCCTTGTTTAATTCAGCCCTTTCCTAACAGTAATCCTAACATTGATGTCAGGTCCATTCTACACCTTAGTGTAAAAAATGATAGATGATGGCAACACTTCTATTGTAAGAAACGTAAGTGACAAAATAACCCAGGTTTGCCGAGGGCAAATTAAGACTGATGGAGCTGCTCTTGGCAGTGTTTTCTTAATTACAGTTGTCAACTAACTTTCTTGGCTAACGGCACAGAACTTGTGTGTTTATAAGTAGAGTCGGTATTCATCCAACTTAAAAAACTAAAATGCCTTTTTGTCCATGAAAAGTGCATCTGTACTTCATTGTTTCATGGATATGCTATAGATGGTGAAAATTAGATGGTGGCATCTGTAAAATATGTAGAAACCCTTGAAAATACTCACTGGTCCTTTAAGCCAGAATTCCATCATAGTTGTGGCAGGTCTGTAGGGGGGGAAAAAAAAAGTTGTTCTCATTTATTCAAGTTTGAAACAATAAAAATTCCAAGTTTCTTTTTTTCACGTCTAAGTAAGACTCTAACTACTACAAGCAAGTTTTGTAGTGTGTCATTAGGTTTCTGATTAGTAGGACTCTGTTAAGGTAAAAGAATAAAACTATAGAAAATTGAATCATACAGATCTTTTACTTATTAGATTAAGTAGTCCCTAATAATTTTATCTGTTGCCTCTATTCCTCAGAGAGAGACTTAGATCCTGATATATTTGTAGTCATGTGTGAGGAATGACAGCATCAATATTTAATTCATAGGAAAGAAGAGGCACTTTTTTTCTTCAGTGTACAAACTGGCTAAGAAAACCGCTCAAAAGTTTGCAGTGCATCTTCTGCAGAGACGAGTTAACCTTCTCCTAATTATTTTAGACAGGGTCTTAAAAGACCTGATTCCTCAGAGGGCTGCATATTTGATATTAATAGAGATTTTCTTGTTGGTGTTTAAAGGGATCTCACTGTTAGGAAGTAAATAATGGAGAAAATAAGGACCAAGAGCTAAATTATCATTCAAGGAAGATTATGAGTGCTACAATAAAATTAGCTAATGTTTCCAAGTGAAAACAGAGATTTGAGTCTTCACACAGGATTTTATATGGTGACAGTACCAGTAATATATAACTGGATTTATTCTTAGAAAACATTCAAATAATTAATAGAGGAAATTCATTCTACAGTTTAAATTATTATATTATTACAAGATTGTATTCTAATACCTTACACAAATCCCAGTATGAAAGATAACACTACTGTCCCAAGTGTCAGGGTGTTTTTTCCGAAAAATTCCTACTCTCCAGCACACATGCTTCCAGGCATCTGCTCATGTGAGAAGAGCACTATTAAAAGACTCCACCATTTATTACTTTGGTGTATTTACTGCTTTGAAAAGTAGAAATCTTCTAATTTCTCTCTCAATCTGTCCCTTTCCCTCCTGCCTTTTTTCCTGTCTTATTGTAGCAGCTGTCTCTCATCCAGTCCCTGCAAGCCCTGATTCTGACCCACCTGGTGCTGCCTCTCACAATGTCCTGGGGTGGTACGGCTCTTCTCTCCCTCTTCTGCCACTCAGCAAAGACTTCTTTTCCTCCACCAATCCTTTCACCCATGCAAGGATAGCATGAGCATCTCAGTATCGTTGTTACTGTCTTTTCACCTCTGAAAGAGGTCAGTCAACATGACAGCACCTTAAACATCCTCCAGAGGATGACTGTGGCTGGATGCAAGAGGGCAGATATTGATGGCTGTCACAGCCATTTCTGTGAGCTCTAGGCAGTTGCAGTTGTGACTGCTGGCTGTTGAAAAGAGAGCCCATACATCTACAACAGACTTCCCTTCCCTTTCTTAATTTTTATCATGATAGGGTAATTCTCAGTGAGGGTATGTCGTTCCCCAAAACAGTGTAGCTGAAGAGTTTCAGCACTGTTGTGCTGAATGCAACACAAAGAAGAGAAACACAGACTTAACCAAGTGTACAGCCTCACAAATTCAGCCAACTATTGTCTCAGCTGCACTTCCCAGGGCTTCCTCCTTACCTTGCATCAATTATCCATGCGTTTGCTGTTCCAGCTTGCAGAGTTCAGCTTGTCTCCCTTCATCATCCTTCTGGATGCTGGCAAAAGGCTACTCCCCAGTACACTGCTGTGGTAGCAGGTGCCATTCCAGATGTGATGTTCTTGGAATCACCAGGAGAATGGAATAAATGGAGTTGCTCTTAACCAAATAAAGGTGTATGGCTGGCTTCAGTGCAGACAGCAAGTACAAGGAGTGTGTACAATGAAAAACATGGCAGGGTATTTTTTCCCTTTTTTCTTTCAGATACTGTTTTTCACAGACCTACAGCCTGACTCATGCCCTTCTGTAAGGCTGGTCGTTAGGTGAGTCTCCCAGAGCCTAAAGAACACCTGAAATTTAGTTTGACATTGAAATGTGCTGTACAGAAGCAGCAACATTTCAAAGCTGAGATCTAAATGACTTAATTTGCTAAATAGCCATTCATGAAAATGCTCTGCAGCAAGGAATGGTGTTAGATGTAACTGTGGTGTTACATCACACTGCTCAGGACTCGGCCTTACTGAATGTAGCTATTGTTGCTTCTTCTTCCAGTCTGTTATTAGTCTGACTTCTTTTGTCTCAAATGCGGCAAAGTAGAGGATTTCATACGTTGTTTGAATTAAAAGGTATCTACCTATGGAGCTTTATATATGTGTGTGTATGGGTGTAAATGTATGTATAGGCATTGCACAAAAATGTATTCATCCACAGTAACAGGTGGTACTGGCAACACCTGTTGCTGGGGTCACTCAACACTCCAGTATTAAAACCCTAATTTTAGTTGCTTATAACTTTTGTCAAACTTAAACGTTTGTGTTGAAATGTTATGTGCCAGGTGTCTGCCTTAGGCTCATTTGGAGGAGGGGGTGTGGGGAGAGGAATTTATCAGCAAAACTGTTACTGCTAGTTCAGGGGGCAGAGGCCAGGGCACTGGTTTGCCTGTGCTGAAAAATGAGCTATTGCTGGTTGAGATGTTCCAAGTCAAAAGCTGCCAGTGGAGACCCCTTGCAGCTGGGCATGCCATTTGCCAGCACTATGGAAATTCGCTTTTTTACTGACAAAGTACCTCCGTCTGGCCAAATTATGGGCCTGTGAAAATGCTCGGTAGATGTTTCTTGACAGCTGCCCACCAGGCTGCCTCCATCATGTCCATTTCCAGATAGTGGTGCTGCATTGGTGACCCTTTGGATGCAAAATGCCTGTGAAGCAGCAAAGTAACCTTGGGGACCAAGCATGGAGCAAAGCAGGCTGCTGCACACAGGGGCAGCAGTCCACAGAGCAAGTCCAAGTGGCTCAGCTTGTGCTTACTCAGTGTGAATAAATAGGAGGGAATGGCTGGCTGGAATCCAGAGGAAATGGTGATGAGGGAAGAGTGATGAGCTGAGAGTGGTAAGAGTGAAGGACAACAGGGTTTGGAGAACTGTATGAGGAGAAATTCTGAGGAGATAGACTGAGAAGGGATGGAACACAGCTCCTGTGGGTCCATGACCACAGGGTTTCTGTGATCCCTTCCTAACCAGCTGGAATGTTACACTCTTGATACACTGCTGTGTCGGTAAAGGACACAATAAAGGAAACTCTCACCCCTGCTAGGTTCAGCAGAAAGAGGAAAAAAGAGAAGCTTTATTTACATTTCTCGTACTTTATAGGGTTCTCAATTCCGCAAGGGATTGGAGGACATGTCACTTCCTCCTCAATCCTACTGGAGAAAAAGGATGCTCATCAAACTTTCTTTTATCACAAAAGGAATGAAAAACAGAAAATACAGTTAAGTAAACATTGGCTATTGTTTACATGAAAGTGTGTGAAAATCTGACTCCAAATATGTAAATTATCAGAAGGCTAAGAAAAACCAGGGCGACACACTGCAGCTCCTCAAACATGTGATTTACACAGGAGCACAACCTATACTGCTGCCAGTGGCTCCCCTACTCAAGTGTATAGACTTGAACCTGCTAAGAAACACTTGGGAGTTTGCATGATTTTCGTCTGATGCTCTTTCAGAAAGCAGAGTTGTTCAGTTTACTTCTGTTTAATAGAAACATCAATATTTTCATTCTTTTTTCTTTTTTTTTTTCTTTTTAGTACTTCTTAGCTTTCACATACTCAACCTGCACTTCAAGGATTATCATGTGTGCCTGGAAATCCCTTTGTAAATACTACAGTTGTTTCTTACTGTGCAGTCTTGCTTTGGAATCTGTGCGACATTTGTGGCTCACACTATGCAAAGTCATACTAGCAAATTGGTCGTCGATGTGAAAGTGGGCTGTGGTTTAATCTAGGCTGAGAGAACATTTGAACAGACTGCTCATATTATTTTTAAATCTTGTCCTTTCATGATCATTATGGGAATTAGAAACAAACTGTTGCAAAATATTCTGTTTCATATTACTTAGCATTTTCCCATAAAAATCTGAAGAAACGCCACAGAACCTGATCAAAGTTTAAAGTCAGTTTGTTATTGAATGATGACAATTTTTTTTTATTATAGGCAAAGCCTCAGCCAAGAAACTGACAAAAAAGGTAAGCAAAATGTTCCTTTCCTTCTTCAAAAGAACTTGCATTCTTTATGTTACTGAAGTGATTAAGTCTCTTTCAAAACTGACTTTATATTTTCTTGTTTGTGTCTTTAAAGGAGGTAGATGCTGCACTGCTTTATGTTGCCAAAGCTAAACCAGGACCGACCTTTTTTAGAGAGCTTGGTGATAAAGGTAATGAGCACTTTTGATACTGAAAAATACATCTTGCTTTTTATGTCATTATATGGTATGAGTCAAATGTATTTTTAAAGTTTGCATGGATTTTACTTCATCCCCATCTAGCTTGTAGCTGAATCCTTGGTAAATCTCTCAGTTATGCAAGAAAGAGTAAAGAGGCTGGGAATTGAAAGCCTTCTGAGGTGCAGGAGGAGACATGAAAGAAACTGAAAAGCCTACTTGGAAGAGAAAGGGGCTAAAGGGATGACTTGAACACAAAATGGACTTTAAGGACTTTTTGTTAATAACCTGACTGTTTCTGTATATAAATTAAATACATGGAAACTGAGAATAAAAATAAAACTTTACCTAGCTACATTAAGTGGTATCCCTGATTCCAAGAGCAGTTGAACTTATTTCTCCCTCTTCAGGAGCTCTGTGACCCTTCACAGTGTTGACGTGCTTAGTTTTCTTTTCACCCAGCATTTCCACTTTGTATTGGGCTACATAAAGAGAAAACTAAGAGCTGGGATATTGTTAGTGTAACAACAGGGAATTAAAGAACACCAAATAAACATCTCATTAACATAAATTAATTGAAGAGAGAAAACAAACAAGAGGATCAAGAAAACCAAATAGATGAGAAATTAACCATTTCAAAGTAACAAAGACCAAAATTCCCAAACTAATGAGAAGGACCAACAGCGCCTATTCACAAACCTTCTGTATCATACAGCTCAGCCTGAAGCCCTTATCCCATGGACGTTTCTGGAAAATAAAGCTGCTGTTGCACTGCTGCAGTTCCTTGGCAGGCATGAGCCATGCTCTCTCCATACACAGCAGATCCTCAGACATAGCTGGCAGCTTGTGCCAAGAGAGCAGCCCTCAACCTCAGGCTGCAGCATTTCACCTACCCTTGGGCCTCACAGCCTCCTCTGCCTGCAGTTCATTTCTTGCGTCCTTGTGCAGACCTGCAAGCGTCTCCAGATGGGCGCCTTGCTTGTCAGTCCACTCCTGAAAGCCCCAGCGTACCCCAGAAGCCCTGAAACATCTCTGAACAAATTAACAATTCTTTCCTATCCTAGGGGAGGCTGGATTTTGTACTAAACTGTCATTCCCTGCCTTTTCAAAGTACTAATCATCACATGCTTCCCAGGATTTGGTTTAAAGTATTCCCAGTCTTGAATTCTTGGATATTCTGTCTCTAAACCTGCTTTTTTAGAGCCTTTCTTTTTCTAGTGATGGACACTGCAAATCCCCAGGCCATGCTGCCTGGGAAGACTGGGAACCCACCAAGAGAACTTGCAAACAGCAGATCAGTGCAGCTTTCTCTTACTGCACCTCTCCCATTTGAGTGCTTGGCAGAAAGTGGGCTCAGTGATACGCTCAGAGTTGGCATCTTCTGCGTACTGGCAAAGATCTGCCCTTGCTTAGCACTGTGTGTCCGAACCTCTGTCCTTCAGAGGTCAGGTAGGAGTTTGAGATGATGCAGGAACATTCAGTGCAGTCATCCATATGTCCCCACAACACTCAGAGTTTTCACAATTTTTGGTCATGATGCCTGTTTAGTGACTTTGGTGCTTTTGCTTTGAGATGCATTATTATCACAGTTTAAAAATGAAAATATTTATGTTTTTACAAGTACCAGAATAATGAATCTACCCCTGTCCAACTGTTTAGCTGAGGTTATTTTAACTACCTTCAAATTGTTATTTAAATGTCAAGGAGAGGGAAAACTGCCATCAGTCCAGTTTATAAAACGTAATGCTAGGGGCTTCTGCCTTCTAGTGGGCAGTTTTAAAATTTGTGTTGTATTTTGTAGACATACTTATGATTTATTCAGCAATAAGAATATTGTACTGTCAGCATTTTCTAGTAAGTTTGAGGACAGATATTTCTAGGGAGGGATAGGGAAGGTTCCTTTAGCTTTAGAAAATGACAGTATTTTGCCAATGCAAACTGCACATTCTTGGCGGCAAGTATGCTGAATCATTCAACAGTGTGTGAAGCTTTTATCTTTAAATTGTGCTTGGATATGAATTTAATTTTTGGTGGGTTGTTTTATTTTGGGTTTTTAAAGTTTGCTGCATTAAATCTTTTAATTTGAGTACCTTTGTAATGATTACTGTAGAATAAAAAATAAAATTACCAAAATATTTAATTTACTTTATGAATGAGGTAAATTGGCCACTCACTGCACATAGTAAAATGACATTACATTAAATTAAATTAAAATAGTTTTTTTTAATGGAAGTAGTCCACAAATTAAAAAATCTTAGGATAAATTATTTTAGTACAATGAGTCTTCCAAAAAATATCAGTCAGGCTGTGAATTTTCTTTAAAGCATTGAGTCAGGTTTTAAAGAGCAATCCAGAATATTTCTACATATTTTTATTATATTTACCTTTTTACCAATTTCACTATAGCAACTTTTCAATCTGATTACAGTAGGATAATGAAAACAGAGTCTGTCTCACTCCTGCCATTTCTTGCAAGGCTCCTCTTTCCAGACCTCTTCAAATGCTTCTCCCTTGAGCCAATCAGCAGGGTGTTGTCTTTAAACTGATCTTTTCTTCACATCTTACTATCTCTATAAAAAATATTGCAAATTCTTTCTGCAAAATTTTGTAAGGTATAATGATCCCTGTCTAGCTATAAAGCTAAAACTCTCCAGGGGCTCAGTATTTTGTATCTCAATTATTACAACTTTTTTTTTTCTCAGACTTTAACATCGTGATCTGCCATGTTAATATCCTTTCAAAAGCTTTGATAAACATGTTTTGCTTTCACAGCTTCTTGGAGTGTGTCATCTTTTATTTTGTATCTCCACACTGGGCTCTCCTTGTTCGGTTTTACCTAGCATGAGACACTTGGTCTTCAGCTTCCAGGTCTTCCTTAGACTATCCCTGTGCAGAGCATCTCAAGACAGCCAAGAGGCAGACTTCCATTTCTCCTTGCCCAGTGATACTGTCCTTCAGTGTTTGGTGGTTACATTTTCAGTCAGGGATCTTTGTGCTGACATCGCTGCAGTCATTAACTGGGAGGTGTTTTCTCTACAGACCCAAAAAGTTGCCTCCTTGACTTCTTTTATATTCTTCCCTTAAACATTCTTTTGCTGTGTCACACACGAAACAAAATCAGGAGTCTTGGTCAGTACATATCACACTATTTGCTTGAATTCTTTTCACCACCTATTTGTTGATAACCTTTTTTTTTCTTTTAATCTTGTCTTAGGCATATAAGCTAAAAAAGATGGGGCAGGAGTTCTTTCTCTGTTTATTTGGTTTTGAAAAAACCTAGGTGTTTCATCTAAGAATACAATTCCAAGTTTTACAGCAGTGAAAATAATAATTTGCATTCTTGCAATGGCAGAAATGCTAAAACTTGTGAGCAAGACTAAGTCTTTGAGCTGAAACTATTTTTTATTCCCACAGTGTATTGTATGATTGTAGTACTGTGCTGATTTACATGATTCCTGTAGGATAATAGGGTAAATAGCCCTATTTTGATGGAAAGGAAAGCTGAGATATGGAACCAGAGTCAGTTGGCAACAGGATCGGCATTAGACCTCCCTTTAGCTAAGACTTGTTCTTTGATTCTCGGACCCTTGCATTTAGAAATTTAATATTTCTGAGCTCTGGTACTTAAAAGTGTTAAGTCACTATCTGAGGTCAAATACAAATGCTGTTACTTCTGCATAGTAGTTTATCAGAAGTTAATTGTTTATCATTGAAGCTTAAGTGGATTCCTTATCTATCAATTAACTAAATATAAATTACAAAAATAGTTTATCTTTGCACAGATAGGCATGTTTGAACTTTATTATTTTAAGCAGCTTCAGCATTATACAATGTTTAGCTCACAAGTTAAAAGTAGCTCAGTTATTTTGAAAAGTGATTTATAAAAAAGCCCTTTACATTTTTTTCCCCAAACATTATTGCAGGGCAGATGGTTCAGATTCTGTTGTTTAGCCACCCTCATTCTGCACTCTCTATCTTTAGCTTGCACACTCTATTTTGACGCTATCACATCTTTGTGTTTGTTCAGGCTTTTCACTTAAGGCGGTATTTCAAAAGAAAACACTGGAATTTTCCTTCAAAAGAGGGGAAAATACTTTCACCTTGTAGAAAGGACATGTTCCTATTTAAAAAAAAAATAAGAAGCCTCCTCTTGGCACGAGGCCCAGCAGTACTATCAGCACAATCTAGCAGCTTGGCAGCTTTGCGTGTTGCCATGTTCCCTTGAGAATTAGAGGGAAGCTATTCTCCGCCTTTTGCGAGCCTGCCAAAGGATGGAGGACTTTGATCCTTCAGGGTAATGTTAGAGTAGTTCTCCTCCCAGGTACTAAATGTGACAAAGCACATTTAATTTATTTGCCTTTTATATAAACATTGAATGTTTTCAGTGAGAATCCAAAGATTTAGTGTAGGCCTTTTGTTAATACCAAATAAACCTTACTTTCTTGGTTAGACATGAACATTGCTGAGTCTTGGGTTAGGGAATTTTACCTTCAGAGTACTAAAAACAGAAGTGAAAAATGTATTAATTAGTAACTTGGCTTACTTTAATAAATGTTTTTAATGCAATCTCAAACTATATTTTTAATATTTCTAAGATTTTATCTTTCAAATCTTGCTGTAAGTTTTTGAGTTTTTCCACGAATAATTTTTTAACTTTTTTTCAGGCTTGATATCTTATGCAGAGTATCTATTTTTGCTGACAATTCTTACAAGTAAGTATTATATATTTAAAATAGATAGGCACAAATACTCCGCTACTAACAGCTTACCAAGAACTTTTTTTCTGATTTTTTTTACTTCTAAATTTCTGCATTATAGTAAAACATAAAAAACTATCGTATATAGAGTGATAATGCATTAATATAAATGGATATCAGTGTCATCGTTGGTCCATAGCAATACTTCAAAAATCATGGTACTCCCTGCACCATGGGATCAGAAAAGTCTTTTGAAATACTGTGAGAGGGGGGACACGTTGGTTACAGAACCACATAATAAGGGGAAGAAGAACTGGACAGGAAGATAAATAATTTTTCTTCGGATAGTAGTTTTAGTCATTTTGGACAATGAGACATTAACAATATAGCTCATGTAGTGGTGTGAAAAACTGTTGTAGTGTCTCACAGGTCACTGCCCGTTTTTATTGTGTTCAGATATGCAATGCATGCAATACATAAGCAGCAGAGTTCTTCAGTGTCTTTTTGTCTGACTTTTAAGTCCTTTTTCTTTATCCTGTGTTCCTTTTGACTTTATTTCCTCCCAGTATTGTGCATGTATTTCTGTCCCCCTCCTTTGCTTCCTTCCTTTTTCTCTCAGGTGCTTTTTTTTAAAACAACTTTTGTTTGGTACTTGCTTTATCTACAAGCAACAGGCTTTTTTTGGTTTTGTGCATGGGAGTGATCTGTGGTTGTCTAGTACTTACTCCATGCCATGCTTGTCACCCCCTGTTTTGTTCTGATCTGTAGGTGATGCTGAAAAATACCAAGAGTTGCAATGTGTCAGTGAGCATTACACGGCAAGACCCCTAGAGTAGTAGTGAAGTAGTCCATATGCATGACCGTGGAATAGTCCACATGCAGTCTTGTTTGACTGACTTACACAGGTCTAACATTTTCAGCAAGGGACAAAGCCAGACGTAATAGATTTGTTTTATCAGTGGATGAGGAAAGGAGAGAAAGAAGCAGTCACTTCTTTCATGACAGACTGTAGAGGGATGACCCTCATGTGACCCTCAGCACTTCCATGGCTGCAAGGTGCGTGACTGGGGCTTAAAGAAATTGACAAATTTTCCTTGGTCTGGAAATCCACCCTCTCGCGGTGTAGTGTGAACAAGTTAACATTGGTCTCCAGAGAGTGGAGAGAGTATGTCCAGCCTTCCATCAGCACACACCTCTTGCACAGTTCAAGTGGCCCTTCTGCAGCTTACCTCATTTCTCAGCAGAACTGCATTAGTTCCTGTTACACGGCATGAAGGGTGAGTAGTCTCTGGCAACTTCAGCTAGTACACAGCATGTATATGTATATATATGCATTAAGATTTAACCTACAAATACACTGCTTCAGCAGTGATGACTGTCCCATGCTACACGCTGCTTGAACATGAGTTGCACCGTGTGTTCAAGTGGCTTTTAAAATCAGAGACAGGCGTTTAGCCCATTTAGGATACTGATTTTAAAATATTTGTTGCAACTCAAAAAAGACGGATTTAAGTTAAAAAAGGACAACCATGACAGCCAAATTGTAACTTCAGAAGAATGCCTTAAAGTTGCAGAAATAGGTGCCAAAGATTCTATTTCTTTAGAAATTTATGGCAGCTGAAAGTGAATTCATTCTGAATTATTGGCTGAAACAATTAGAAAATTGAAGCAGTATCAGAGCAAGTGGTTCCACTTCTCCAGACAATCAAGTAACATTATTTTTCACAGAGTTTGTATAGGAATGTATTGAACTGCAAAAACAAAGGCACTTCTTGATGCAGGATAAAAATGCAGTGGTAGTGTTGCTGCTTTGGTTACACAGAAGGTTATCATACTGATCAGTTTGAAAGCAAATGTCAACAAGCGTTGGTGCCTCTATCTTTGCCTAACAAGTATCCCATGTCAGTCAGCCCCGAGTTACACAACCTGTCTCTCTCACTAGTCAGAATTAAAGTGAGATTTTTTAGGGCAGGCATCAATATTTAAATTACTTCCAAGTCTCCAACAGAGCAATAGGGAAAGGGGAAAAGAGTCATCAGACTCCTGGTTCCAGGACACTGCTGACGAGACTATGCTGCCTGTCATACAAAATCAGTCTGTAACAACACTGAATTTGAAAATATAATTTTGTGGCAGACAAAGGTTTTATTTTTCCCCCCATGACCTTCTGTGCGTTTTTCTGTGTGCCTTTATCTTTTCTTTTTCATCATTATCTTTTTTCTTCTAGTGCTGTATTGAATTTCATTTCTAGCAATAGGTTAATGGAGCCCTGCCTGGTGAAGAAGCCCAGGAACTGAAGTTGTCACCTTTACTTGGAGCTTTGTTTCAATTACCCAGACACACAAGTTGACAGTTTGGTCAGGAGAGGAAGCACCTAGGACTAACCTGCACTCACAGCCAGGATGAAGCTCTTCTGTTCAGAATTTGGAATTTTGCCTGATTCTAATTAAATATAAATATATCTGTGGTAGTCTTTGAACTGTGCTTATTTTACAAACACATACCTTTGGGGTTACATCATATCAGATAAGTATGTCATTTCTGAACAGTATAAGCAGCTTTAGGTCTATATTTTCACTAACAGCTCTCTTATCTGGAATTGGAACACAGATGGTATGAATTGCTATTAAATACATCAATTACTTTTATTCTCTAAATGTGTGATTGGATAGCCTTTTCTTGCTTTTGTACTAGTAACACAAATTTTGCATGTGGTATTTCCATGGAAAGGAAGCAAGTTTTGATTATTAAATCAACCCAATTGCTGGGGACAGCTCTACTGTGCAGATTGCAATGGTATTTATAAAATATCCCTGCATCACAAGATGGCTTCATAGAACATTACTTGATTGCTGAAGATGTAGTTATTTCTAAAATGTAAAAATAGTACTTTTTTTAACCATCTTTTTATGACTTAAAAGGAATGGGATATTTCTTTAACTTGTTCCCTTTGCAGAAAGGTTGTCTAAAAAAAAGCAAGGCTTGAAACAGAATGCAGCTAGAAGAATATATTTGCCGAAGCAGAACTCTGAAGGCGTTAGTTTTTTAGAGATACTGCTTCGCTCTCCTCATGAGTCCAGCATTGTTCTTGGAAACATCAATATATTCCAGAGACAATAAGTCCATGGCTTTCATATTAACGCCTGACATGACTGGGTTGTGGAATTAATTCATCTGCTCCAGAGATTACTGGGATATGGGCTTGCTACTGCATTGAACTGTAACTACATTTCAGCAGCATGCTGCTCCTGTGTGGGCTTGCTAATGATCAAGGCCACCTCCTGTAAGTGAAGTAAGATCAGGAAATTGTGGGAAGGAGCTCGAAATACACCATGCTTTTACAGCACCTTCAAGAGTCAGAGCTCATTACATTTTTGTGTTGAAAAGAAATGTCCGCTCAGTGAAGGAACTGCAGGGGAAAATTGTGCAGAATTCCTGGAAAAAATCAGCTTGATGGAAGTGTCATGGAACATGCTTTTGTCAAAAATAGCCAGAAAGAGTAGTTTATTAGAGCACAATAACATTTGAGAACATTGTTTAGGGAGGAAGGAGAAGGGAAGGGAGGAAAAGGCTTTGGGCTAACACAGCAGGAGCAGGAGCCAAGAGAGCTGGCTCCCTTCACAGCATCAGTCTGTCTGCTAGGGAGACTGCAAATGCTGGCATACAGTCAGTGCATGCACGAAGTGCCTGAGGAGTACACTAGGCCTTTCACCCGCTGTGGCAGTAATTACTGGCTTCTGAAGGCCATTTCCACTCTTCTCACCTGAAAAGGAGCTCTAATAAACAAGGCAGAGCTAGACTGCAGAAGTGACATGGGGTTATAGAGATACCCTTTGGGAATATCTTAAGACCTGACCGGTAAGAGATGCAGTGTTTTCACTGGGGTCAGGTGGACATTCCTGGCTGTACTTAGGCACTGCTGACATTTCTTACTTTGCCATGGCATTAATTATGCCTTGAAATGATAGTAAAAAGGTGTTTAAACAGTTTGCTTATATTGGAAGAGGTGTGTATGGTTCACTGGAAATAGCATGTACGTGCATAACAATGGAGAACTGAACCAGAATCAATATTCAATTTACATTCAGTATTTGAGTTCTAGTGTGTGTGATATTTTCAATAAAGTTCTTTTGCAATTTGTTGCAGAACCCCAGACTGGACTTCAGATTGCCTTTAAAATGTTGGATGCAGATGGCAATGAACAAGTTGAAAAGAAAGAATTCTTTAAGGTAGGTGTATTTACACACATTTTAATTTTAAAGCATTTAAATAGTTCCATGGGTTATGTTTTCTAAATGAAGATTCATTAAAATCAGCCTATTTTTCAGTCCAGTTTATGATTACATACTTACTAAAATATTTTGTATGAAAGGAGCACATACCAAAGTATTGTGATAGAAGTAGTTATCATATTTGAATCCACTTTTAAAAACGATACCTTTGAATTGTATCTAAAAATCTGCTGCTGGGAAGGTAGGAATTAGTGTACCTCCCTTGATACCATGAGCTAATTTAAATAATCATTCGGAAGAGCCTTTTGTTTTCTAAATGTGTTGAATAATTTCTTTAATTCACCATCCTATTTTGGTCTTTATTAATTTTGCTTGCTGTTGCAGAAAGCTTTTTATTAATTCACACTTTGAAGAGGAACAGCAGTTTTTTTTCCCATATTTTATATCTCTCTGTGGGGGAGAAAGGTAGATGCTTTAAAAACTAAGAAAATCTTGCTCTGATTTTTTAAAGAAGAATAGGTTAAGTTATATAGCTTATTCAACTTTTAAATATTTATCAGGAGACTAACTAAGTACTTCTTGTCAAAAGTTGAATGCAGAATTAACAGACATAATTTTTAACAGAATCCCTCAACTTAAGTCAGATCCTTAATTCATATTGGAGGTAACTGGAGAGACAATTTTATAAGAAGCTGTCATGGCTACTACAATTCAAATTATTTTCTGTCACTAGGGTAATGTTAAAGCTAATCATGAACACACAACTCTAGAGAAACTTAAAATCTAAAACTTTTAGAGATGGACCTGTTGCTAGAGAAATCAGCAGAAATTTATCTCTGTGTACTTTCATAGTCTTAAACTCTGAATTAATGATGCAATAGCTGTTCACGTGTTTTGCACTGCTCACCTTTTTTTCAGTGAATTATCTCTTAGGAAGGTTACGATTGATGAGTCGTACTTTAAATCTATTTTAAAATGTTGAAAAGTACTTTTGGATTTAGTGGTACTACTTGAAAATAGTACTTTAAATTAGATCATCTTCCAAGACAATGTTCCCAGAAGCCCCTAACTGAAGCTGCAGATACCCCTGTCGTGGTGTTACCCCAGCTAGTAACCAAGCCCCAGACAGCTGCTTGTATTCTCTCCCCCACCAGCTGGATCAGGGAGAGAAGCAGAAGGGTAAGAGATGGAAAACTCGTGGGTTGAGATAAAGACGGGTTGATAGGCAAAGAAAAGCCATGCACACAAGCAAAGTAAAGCAAGGAATTAATTCACTGCTTCCCATGGGCAGGCAGGTGTTCAGCCATCCCCAGGAGAGCAGGGACCCACCATGTGTAATGGTGACTTGGGAAGACAAACACCATCACTGCAAATGTCCTCCTCTTCCTCCTTCCACCTACTTTATATACAGAGCATGATGTCACATGGCCTGGAACATTCCTCTGGTCAGCTGGGGTCACCTGTCCTGGCTGTGTTTCCTCCCAACCTCCCATACACCCCCAGCCCCCTCCCTAGCCTGGCAGTACAAAAGCAGAAAAGGCCTTGGCTCTGTGCAAGCCCTGCTCAGCAATAACAAAAACATCTCTATATAATCTGCACTCTGTTCAGCACAAATCCAAAACACAGCCCCACGCCAGCCACTGTGAAGGAAATTAATTCTACCCCAGCCAAAACCAGCACAGCCCTTCACTCATTTGTTGCTACACAAGATCTTACAATTTTGAAGAATTTATTCTGTTAAAATGTTAATTATTCTGCTGATTAAAAAGAAATCAAATTCTACTAAAGCCTGTATTTTTAACCTATTAAACCAGGTGCAATCATAGTGAATTGTTACCAGATTAACCATGCCCTGATTACCAAAATAAGTCAGTTATGGCTGTATTACTCATCTGCAAAACAACATGTTACAAGGGAAAGGAACTCCATGAGTGAACATGTTCAGCTTGTAGTGCCTCTGCACCAAAATGCCACATTAGCAGTGTTTCCTTTAAATACGTACTGTCAGTTAAGCAAATAAGGAGGTTCTTACAGAAACACAGCACAGTTCTCTTGGGAGATGTGCAGTATGTTATGTACTTAATATCCATTATTCATTTCAGTTAATTCTAATTGAATCAGACAGTATGAACAACAGAAAGTCATCAAATGTAGAGGTGAAAACATTATATAAATCGTTAAAAATAATTTGATTTCTGTAGAGGCAATCAAGTTAAATGAAACTTATTCTAGTTAGATAGATTGTTACTTTGCATTTCCTTGTTGGGCTGTATTGATAAAATAATGTAGAGTGGCTAAAAAAACCCCAACAAATAAATTACTCTGTCAACTCACAAGAATCATTAAATTCGAAGAAGTCCCACAGGATGCAAGTTAGTCAGAAGACGAGTTTTCTCTCGTGACTGTTTGCTTAACATATACAGAGGAGACTATTTTCAAGCAAAGCTTTATAAATTAGGTTTAAAAATAAAAATTTTGGAATGTAAGAATGTGAAAAAAGTATGTGTGTTAATCTGTATACTCTAGTTCTATAAGTATCATAGGAAGTTTCTAGATAGCTAATAAATTAGTAAATTGTGTGGCTAATCTGTCATTTGTCTTGTCCCAGTTGGCATCTTAGGAAAATATATCTGAACTATTCTATAGTGATTTCCATGCTACATTTGACAATAACATCAGGAAATGTATGGAAGGAAAATGCAGTGGAAAAAGCATAGTGAAGAAGCAGTAACCAGGAGGCAGTGTCTGTAAGCAGGGTGCAGTGGGAAAAGAAATTTCACTGCTGCTTCATTCTCTTGCTTTGTCACCTCTTGTACTCCCCACTTTCCAGCCTTATCTACTGATTAGACATCTGTGTATGTCTGTGTTGTCTGACTGTAGAGTCTGACTGCTGATCTAGACCGTAGAGTCTTTGAGGTAAGAACTTGCCTTTTGGTTTGCAGAATGTCCATCATTCTTTGAATTGTGTTTATCTCAATTCTCACATGTTCCTGGATGAACAGGCACAAGATGTGTCAAGCAGGTCATTCAGGAAAGGGAGACGTGACAAGCAGAAACTCCAAGCCCAGTCCTCAGTGCCTGCATTCCATGATGGATATAGGCTGTTCAGACCTAAATGGATCAGACACTTAAGGAGTGTGAGATGCAGAATTTCCCAGTGTTCTCTGCTAACAAAAATGGGTGTTCAGGAAAGGAGATCTTGAATGCAATCCCATGTTTTCAACAAGAGAGTTTATCTTGTCCTCCATAGCCTTTCCATTTCAGTGCACATTTTCCTCATTTCCAGTAAAAGTCTCTGCCTTCACAGGGATACTCTTATTCTCTCTCCTCCCTATTTCTTTGTATTGAAGCCAGTGTAACTCTGCTTCATCCACATTTCAGTGGTGAAGTCACAAGACAAGAGACATTTCAGTATGAGAGCCAAGAAGGTTTTGTTGCTTTGCTCTGCAACTCCAGGATGAAGAAGACGAGGTAGAAATGGCATGTTCACAGATGCTAGTTGCCACCCTTTAATCAGCCCCTGCCAGAGTGCAGAATCATTTCTCAGAGCCACGTTATCTGCATCTCTGTGAGGACAGTAAGATGCTTCCGTGAACTCTGCACTTCCAAGACATTCACTTGAGACTTGGTGAGGGGGATTTCCAGACACGTAATAACCCATGCACATTAATCTGAGACCTCCCACCAAGAATAAGGCTACCAAAGTTCCCAAAACCCCTAGCAAGAAAGGAATTTCCCTAACTCTCTAAATCTGGCCTGATTAAAGATGTCTAAGTAAAATTAATGACAGTTCAAAACTATTTGGAATAAAGGCAGAGTAGCTTTAATGGCACATGCAAGAGCTATATGACTTAGACTTTCTAAGGAGACTGTCCATACACTTCTGCTGAAGAACAGATACCCCAAAATACTTGTAGAGCTTCATCTAGGGCTGAATGACTCAGCGCCTGACACTCAGCCATTTTGGTGGTTTGGCACAGAGCACTTCTGTAGTCCTAGAGCATCCACAAGCACTGACCTCTCTCGAGCAACTGGAAGATGCTAAATCACCCTTATTTTTAAAAAAAAAAAGACTGACATAGTCTTTCTGCCTGAAAGGCTTGTTCAGAACAGATTACTTCTGTCTTTAGCAGAGGCTCCACTTGTGCATAATAGGTCTCATTATCTTCAAATTAGCCATTAGTATCATGAGTGGTGAACAGATATAAATATTAAATACAAATAAATGTTACATGGAGGAGTCCATTCCCCAAGGGCAGAATTCTTCTCCCTCTGGTGAGTAGTTGCTGCACTGTGCTGGAAAAAATAAACAAACTTCTGGAAATAGTTTCAAGCACTCTGAGAATTTGCATACAGTGCAGGAAAAAAATAAGCAAAATCTTTCAGAATACTTGTGAAAATAATTATACTGTGTGTCTCTGCTCTTTAGTAGCCCCTGCAGGTTTTTTCAAGTGTCCTTAAGAAATGAAATCCAAAAGAAAAAGAAATCATGTTATCTCTTATTTGGAAAGTATTTGCAGTTGTATTCCTTATGTGTGATCAAAATATTGATTTTTCAGTTAAGAAAAAATGTGATTTCTCAGTGACAATCTGGACAAGCAACTGTGGTTTTATCCAGAGCGGTATAATGCTATTTTGCTATGAAGAAATCCGTAATGCTTTCACTGTACTGGTCATTTGTTTTGTAAATGATCAAAAATTAAGATAATTTGGAGGAAGAAGTGCTGTTTAATTGCCTTGTTTTATAGCATTTCTTTTGATAAATACGATCAAGACATGCCATTCAAAACTAATAATAGAAAGTAACTATCCTTAGAAACTAAAAATATGAGGATAAAAAAACAAACAAACCCAGAAAAGGTGAATTACTCAAAATTTGAAGGTCAAGGGATGACTTTTGGCAACACAAATAGACAGCATATTTTTCTTTCTATTTACAAGCCCATACTGCTTTTCTAAAGAAAAAAAAATTTAAAAACAAACACCAAAACTAAAGGAGTTTTAAAAACTCCCCAAAACAATGGCTGTGGAAGTTTGGTAATGAACTTTTTCCCAGTTTCAATGAGCACATTGAGGAATCACTCAGAAATGTTTGAGAAGCAAACCAGCAGTTTTGAAATCCTTGAGCTTTAAAGCATCTTTTCTAAAGTCTCCAAATCCGGAATGATCAGTGTAAGTCCGTATCTCTACCTGAAATGTATTAAGTCCACTGTTCTTTCATTTCTGCTGTCCTTTTGAGGATTCACGCAAATGTCTGAAAGGTAGGTGTACTTGTGCTATAGTAAATCACTCGTTCTTCTGGCAGTGTTCATCTCCAAAGCTGAAATACAGTCAAGGAAACCTTGCAGCTCTGATATACTTGAGGTACTGCAAATTAATGCACTGTTTATATTACCTTAAAGCTTTATTTGGGACAGTGGAAGTTGTGTTTTTAAATGTGAGTCATTTCAGTAATTCTAAAAATCGTCTTAACTAATACATTCAAGATTAATTTATTTCAGGGGTTGGAGGGGAAAACTCAAACCACATTCTGCCTAATGCCAGTTCTGAAAAAAATATTTCCTTATTTAATTAAATTATTCTTTATTGTTAGTTGTATAGAACCTCATTTCAACTGGTATGTTTTTCATGTCTAGAAGATCATGTTTATAACAGAACTATATAAAACTATCTAAAAGGACAGCATGAAAATCAGGATAATTTTTATTTCTGGAATGATCCTTGATGTTATACCCCAGTTTCAAAATCTTCTGAAGTGAAAACTAAGCTTCTGGTGCAAGAATATCTCCTCTAAAAATAGAGTAAGCACTGGGCTGCAAGAGATAGGTTCATGTTTGGTGATAATAACCACCGTAGATAAGACATTCCTGGGAAAAACTGTGTCTGAATAGCAAAATATCCTCAAATGTGCAAATATTTTGTCATGACTAGAGAACCTTGCAGAAATGTATAATTAAGAAAAGGTGCAGTTAAAGCAAGGTTCAGAAAAAGAAGCCTCTTACAAGATTAAATTTGTAATTTTCCTGTTCTTTTTTCGTGTTTCAACAAATAACAGCTACAGAGAATCATTGGGAAGGAAGATGACTTGAAAGCAGCTGGAGACGAAACAGTACTTCGGGTATGAAATAGAGATACATTTTCCTTACAAAAACATTGTCATGTTTCCCATGAACTTTGTTATTTTTCAAAGTTTTTAGATAAGTATATAAGCCTTAGTATTAGTGCTTTAATTAAATGAAAGGGCATGATTTGTCAACTGCTTTCTAACTGGGGAAGAAAAATGTTTGTCATTTCTGAGCCTTCTGATGAAATGTATGCTATCAGTGTATTTCATGACTGTGTACTCACTTATTTCTTTAGTTTCCATGAGCCTCTCTTTCAAAGTAACTCTCTTCTATTTACAAAAAACTCAGAAAAAACTCCATATTGCCATATGAGAATAGAAGGCTTTCCAAATGGAAGTCAGTAGCTTAAGCCTACCTAAGTGCTGCTGTTGCAGTGGTATCAGCTTATTCCTAGTTGGTTTGAAATGTGGTTATTGTTACTGAGGTGACAAAAGATTACTTTAGTTAAGTCCACTTCCAGAAAGAGATGGCATAGATGCAGACCAGAAGAAACAATCCTAGAGTATGATGTTCCAGCTGGGAAAGAAGTTTCACTGTGTGGCGGACCACTAACAAATGGTAAATATATCTCATCAATGAAAGGGACAGGCAAATGCCTGCTCTCTTCTGTTTTCCCCTGAATCCAGCCACCTGCAACCTCCCTTCTTCTCAAGAAGAGTCTCTTCTTCAGTCTGTAGTCAGCACGGAGACAAGATATTCTGTAGCCTGGGTGACATTGAGTGAGACTGAAAACAGAGATGGGGAATCCTGAGCATACTGAAAACACCTCAGAAGAAGCTGATGAACCATTTAACAACCAACAGGACAAGCGAAAATGGGCTCAAGTTGCACCAGGGGAGGTTAGATTGGATATTAGGACAAAAAATTTTACTTAAGGGATGGTCAAACACTGAAACAGGCTGCCCAGGGAACTGGTGGAATCACCATCCCTGAAAGTGTTCAAAAACACATGTGGATGTGGTGCGTAGAGACATGATTTAGTGATGGACTTGGCAGTACTGGATTGATGGTTGGATTCAATGATCTTAGAGATCTTTTCCAATCTAAATGATTCTATGATTCTAAGGAAGGGGAGAGTACAGCTGGATTATCTCCATCTATTACTATAAGATGCTGCTTACATCAGCAACTTGCTTTCAGCTGTAAGCTTTCAGTTTACACTGGGCATGAGGCAGCGGCTGCTCATGTTGGAAGCATTCAATAAGGAATTTATACAGGGCTCTGCTTTGTAAATCATGCATCAGCAGTTTCTACAAAGAGTTGCTCATGTTCTTTACTTTTTCACCTGCCTGAGGAAAAAGTGGAAGTGGCTATTGCTGACACCCTTAAAATTTATTAGGCATAAACTGTCTTCTGATTCACAAAAGTTTTCTTCCCTCAGTGTGTATTCAAAGTTCCGTTAAAAATTGTTTGATTGACTAACAACCATCTCCTTTCTTAAATCTTTTCATCAGTCACCAGATTAAAATAGCTAGGATTAATAGGGTTGTCTGCTCCTCAAAACCTATTTCAATTGAGCCTTAACTGCCATGACAGTGAAAGAAAAAGGATCTTTATTCTGCATGAATGCACAGCTATCGTATAAAATTTCCAGAGAAACTTTGGTACAGTTGGACAGATTAGTTATAAACACATAAGCTTATTGTGAGCTAATTAAATACCTGAGCTGGAATGTCTCTATTTTGTTCTTGTCTTGCTTCAAAATTTGTCTCTCCATTGAGAAAAATCTGAAGTTACCGTAACCAGAAAATGTTATTTAATACAGTTTCTTAGAAGATTATAAATGAAATTATAGTATGAAAGAAGAATTAAATAGCTTTGGGGAGTACAGCTAACTTGAAATTACTCTGGTCTCTGTATTTCTGCTTGGCAAAATCCAAATTATCACATTTCTCCTAATTTTAATTTTTCTTTCTGTCTTGGTCTCTCACAAAACAAATTTGTTATCTTTGTAGGCAGTGAATGTGACTGTACAATGTAGTTGGTGGATATGTTTTTACCCCTTTTTTTTAATAATTATGGCAGTCATAGTATTGCTTTCAAACAAAGCTGATGAAGCACAAAAATACGGGGTTTAAGTTGACTATGTCTTTTGAAAGTTGAGATACTGCAACAGAATTTTGGTGTTTGGAATGGTTCTTTATTTCCACAACACTTTCTGAGTTTCCTGGTTTTTCAGAGTAAACCCAGTCTCTGATACCAGATGGCAAATGTCACCCACCTAGGAAAATACAGTTTAAATGGTAGTCTGCAACTTTGTTTAACTAGCAGGTATATCCAGGTGCATTCCCTGTACAGTGTGTAGACAAAGGTCCCAGTCATTTATTTACTGTATGGTAATACCATTTAGTACTCATCAAGGTACTATATGAGGAAAAGAAAAAGCAGTTTGCTGTTCTCTCAGGGTGCTTGTATCTCTGTCTTTTTTACTGAGACTTTGACTTACACACCTAAAATAAATTTTCACCACTTAGTAGTGGCCCTTGAATGGGGTTACAGTGGAATTGGTTATCCAGATACAGGTATTTCAATTGAGGGCTTTTATTTTTCCAATATTATAATTGATGCTGGAAGAAAAGCAGAAAAAATATGCCCAGCCTTAACTGACCCCATCTTTTGGGAAGTTCCATGCTGAATTTTGCAGAGAAGGCAATCTGGCAATCTCATAGCAGAGGTGCACATGGTGAAGGAGAGCTGCAGACAGGCTTAAAAGACTGGAACCTGATTCTTTCTAATCAGACTGGAGAAGATGGTGCAGAAGTCAACAGAGGCAGTGACTGCCTCAGCTCAAACACCCTCCCCACAGGCCAGAGGAAATGCTCCATCTGGCTTCCTAGCAGAACTGTTCTTCATATGAAACATCCAGCTGAACATGTGACCATGGTTCACAGAAGAGGAGAGCCAAACTCCCTGCCTGGAAGTGGTCTAGATTACAGTAGGAAAGTGCATAACTAAAAGCTTTGGTTTATTTTGAAAAGGTGTTACCCGGTGAACAGCATCTGCTGCTTTTGTGTTATTGCCCTGAGTTCCTTGAAAGGATACTTTAACAGTGGAAGGTGCTTTAGTGTTCTGGCCATGAAAACAGTGCTAATGGACCGACCAGTTGTGTAGATCAGGGACTTTGCTCTCAGGCCCTTCAATTTAGATTAATGAGTTATCAAGTACTTTCAATACCTCTAATTTAATATGCTTTATGTAATGGGTAAATTTATAAATTAGTTTTAGCTACTGTTAGAAAAGGAATGACAATACAGTGTTCTATATTTGTTCTTGAAATTAAATTATTGTTGGGAAATACGTGCATTGTGTCATTTCCAAATGGTTAAACATATGCTTCTGGATTACCTAGTGACTACATTTTCATTCAAAGTGTGAAAAGTATGATTGGGGATTTTTTTAACATTTAACTAATAGTTGGAAACACAGCTACTAATCTCTTCTAAACAGAAAACTTTTGAATTAAAATTGTATCTGACTATATGCAGTGTACTTTTAGACTCACACATTAATAATATCCTATTATTTGTGTATCAGTTGTTTTAACCTGTCTACTTCTCCTTTTTTATTTTTTTTTCTATGGTTCTAAAAGAGGTAAATGGCATTAGTCATTCACACCTTTATCACTGCTCTGGTCAAGACAAGGTTTTACACTTGGACCTTCGGACATTGCAGAACTGTGGTGCATCTCCTCAGCCACAGGAACTGTGCAAGGAATCATAACTTGCCCATCTGCTCCCTAGAATTTTTAACTGGTTTAAAGTTTTCTACCCAGTGCTTCAAAGTCTGCATAGCTCATTATAACTAAAGACTGCCTAAAACTGAAGGAAGGTGATGGTTGGGAGCTGTGCTCTTGTAGAGCAGCAGTACTCTGTAACAGGGGTGCTACACATCAAATTTTACAAGAATCTAGTCCAAGACTAAAATTAATATCCCTCCCCAAAGAGTCTGTCATTAATCTTGTAACCCCTCAGTTCAGATGGAATGCACATTTTTTCTTGACCTATCTTCTCCAACATAAATATGTATGTCTGCTATCAGCAATTTAGCATTAAATTCTCTTGGAAAGCTTTTCGATACTTAAAACCAAGCAGTGTGACATTACTATGTGCTTTAAACAAAGCTCTCCAGGCAGGTAAATGCCCTAAAGAACCAAACTGACACTGAAATATTAGGCTGTTAAAAAACTGCTGGGTCATTTTTTGCCTCATGGACAAGGAAATTATTTTTTGATTTGATCTGATGACATCATAACCTCAAGAGAGAGAAAGAAACATGTCTGAACAGGGGCTGACTGTCCCAGGAGTTGGTCACAGGCCACGTGAGCCATTTTCAGCACCAAGAGCAAGAGGGTTTGCGCATGCTGAGGATGGATGTGCTTGGCCTTCGAGGCCAAGTCTGCCTTGATCAAAAGAGTGGGTTTCATAGCACATCACACCTCCCAAGGGGTATCCTCATTATGGAATCTCTTCCTTTTGTGTGAAGTAATATTTTTAAAGCATCCAAAACAGAGAGGCAGGGCCCGAGTTCTTGTGAGGAGCTGTCCCCAGCTGTGTGTAGGAGCTGCTTTCCCAGGCTGCCAGCAGGGCGTCAGTCCGGCAGCCTCGGGCTTTGCAGTGCAACAGTGCCATTCCCTGACTGCTTGGCACAGTCAACCTGCTTGCAACAAGACAAGTTTCAACCTATTTCTGTTTGGGGCATAAAGTATCTCCTACAGCATCTACTCTCAGATTAGTTTTAGCCCCTTTGGGCTGGAAACCATTTTTATTCTGTACCTCCTTCTGAATCGATGCAGAACTGTGTGTGATGCACTGGTACCTGAGGATGTCCATGAAGTTACATGTTCTTCATTACTAAAGGCCCTAAGTGTACAGCAGAATGATTCCTTGGCATTAGTTGTGATTAAAAAACAACTGATCCTCCCGGTAACAGGAATTATGGGTGTTATTGGATGCTGTTTATTGTTTAGAAGATGTTCTATCAAACTTCTCAAATGTTGTCTATTATACCATCTGTAGAATCAGCTGTGCACATTTTAGCCCTTCTGCATCAGACCTGAGGTATTCTTGAATCTTACCTATTAAGAACGTGCATTGTAAAACATATGTCGTGGTTGGACACTGGCCCAACGCCAGGCACCCACGAGAGTCGCTCGCTCACCCTCCCCTACCACAGCTGGGCAGAAGGAGGGAAAAGAGGAAAAAGGGTTAACAGAGGCTTCATGGGTGAGATAAGGAGAGTGGGAGAAATATTTCAAGGGCAAAACAGGCTCAACCTTAGTTGCTAAGTAAAATTTATTACTAACATAATCAGAGGAGGGGAATGAGAAGTAAAATAAGCCCTTAAAACACCTCCTCCCCCTCTGCCCCCCCTCCCCAGCCCTCCCTCCTTCCCACCGACAGCACAGGGAGGCAGGGCAGGGCGGTTTTGGTCAGTCCATCACCAGGATTTTCTTCC
>VYXC01005179.1:351647-377857 GCA_013397175.1 Platysteira castanea | reverse complement strand
CTGGAGCACCTCCTGCCCCTCCTTCTCCACTGACCTTGGTGTTGCCATGTTGTTTCCCTCACATATTCTCACCTCCTCCTCTCCTCTGACTAGCAGCAAAAACCCCCGACTTTGTTTTGATTTTCTTCTTAAATATGTCATCACAGAGGCATCACCAGCCTCTCTCACTGGCGCAGTTCTGGCCAGCAGCATGTCCACCTTCAGAGCCATCAGCCACTGGCTCTGCCGGACATGGTGGGAAGCTCCCAGCAGCTTCTCACAGGAGCCACCTTTGCTGCTCCCCTGCTACCCGAAACCAGGCCCTGCCAAACCAATACAACATGAAAAAACTTTAGTATGCATTTATGTTATGATGAAAGTTGATTCTTCATAAAATACATAGTTTCATTCTGGGACCACTTGAGCCTGTCTGAGCTTTGCCAAAAAGGCCTGCTTTTGGAAATCTGGGTCTCATGGTCCTACTAGGTGTCCTGCTTACAATTCTTTTGACTGACTGTAACTGTTAGGATAAACTTCATAATGGACATATCTTTTAAACCTTCTTACCACAACTGAGTTACAGGATATATCCTAGCATCTTGGTGACTCTCAAAATGACAGAAAGCTTGAATTCTCTTGAGCAGTGTGCAAAGCTAGGCTGGGATAGAAGCCTGGCATGATGAATTGACTGAGCTAGCAGCTTAAAAACAATGAGAATTTCAGAGAAGTGGATTCATAAAAATTTGCAAAGATTTAGTCTTACCTTTGGAAAGATTTTGACACCACTAGCCGACAAAAACTAAGATATTGTCCTCCTTGCCCAACCTCACTTCTCTACCCATTCTTCCATCTACTCACTCTTCTTCTGTCTTAACTAAAAAAAAAAAATCAATCCAAAATACATATTATTTTTACAATTTCTAGTGAAATAAGACATTGCACAGCAAATACCATCTCTCAGGAAGCAAGCAAGAGAGTAAGAAGCGAATTGCAGATTTTAATCATGATGAATGCTTTCCAGTCATGCCTCAGGCAAAATCTGCAAGGAAAGGTGGTAAGGATCTAGAGACAGTAAGTCTATTAACATTTCAGATGAGTTTTGAGAATCAGTTAGGTACATTATTCTGAAAATCCCATCTCACTGTGCGATAAGTTTCTTCTCAGTGGCACTTGTTGGTACTTGCTGCAGTATCAGGTCCTTAATGTCAAAAACTCAGTGGGGAGCTATAGGATTAGGTAGGTCTTTGCCCATGACTCAGTGTTTGCAGCATCAGGCCTCTTATGTTAACAGCCTGTGTAATGTAATAAGGAAGTAACTTGTGTTATCTGATCTTGCTTAAAAAGGAATAATTGCATAATTCAGCAGTTCATGATGCTTTTGAAAAGTGTAGGAGGCGTTAACATTACTCTAGGAAAATTAGCCTATGTTTGTAATATGTACACACATGTTCATTAGTTCATAGACTTGTGTGGCATCAGATTGTGTGGTCTTTGGGATTCTTTGTCTGAACCGATGGACCCTGGAACATGTCTGAGTTCCCCAGTTGTGATACATGTCTCTGCTCCATCCTGTGCTTCTATCAAGATGAAACTCAGACCATTCTGATCCTTTTTCCACTCTGTACCTCAGTTTTGTGTAAAATGCACAGATCAAAAGGGTTCTATGGTGCACGCTCCCAGGGCCTGAAGCAGCCAGATACACGAGAATACAAACTTTCACTCATTTTAGACAGTGACTCAAAGCTACCAGTCTGGTCTGCTTTACAGCTTGGGATTGGGTTACCATTTCATTCTCATTGCCAAGAGAGACATTCCAAGTGTAAGGTGTTCTTTTACCCAGGCTCAGGAGGGCGAGGTGTTGGAAATATTAATAGAATGCTCATTATCTTCTAACAAAGATTTGTCATGTCAGTACTAATTTATACAGATCAACAGCAAAAGCTCCTAATGGTTCTGTGGACAAAAAGGAATTATGTACTAACATGTACTTTAATTTAATAGCATTAACTTTAGGGAAAGCAATTTTTTGAAATTTTACCCTTAAGGTGTAGTCTCTGTGGTCTCCTATTGCATTTTATGCTTTAAAGAAATGTACTGTTTTGTAGTTCTAAAATACATTTAACCCTCACTAACATAGTGTTTGGACTTCTGCCAATTTCACTGTGGAATTTCAACTGATAAAGAAGGTAGCCAGCAAGTAGGTGCATATTTGTTATAAATCCAGGGATAGGCTTTGTCATCTTAGATAAGATGAGGTAGGTATTGTTCATATGCCTTTTTCTATCTTGTAGCTAGAGAAATACGAAGAGAAGAAAAAAGCTTTTTCTGTCACAGACTTAGTTTTGAAAAGGTTATTTTAAACCTCATTTTTCAGTTTGTTTTCAATACAACACTGATTATAATATGGAGTAATTAAATTAGAAACATTAAGTTGTGTAATCATGAATTCAGTTTTTAAAATTACATCAGCAAATTTATTTCTTGCATTTTTCAAGTCTCCCTAAACATGTAAGCAAAACCCACAAAAAGCAATTAGAATCTAGCTGCAGTGAGGGGTATGTGAATTCTTCTCTGTTTCTTAGAAGACTTTGCATTCTGATATAAATAGTTTGGGTTTGAATTTCAAATAAGCATAAATGAATGTTTGACTTCTGGCTTTCAGAAAAGCATATACCAATGTTTATGCATCAGTCTTCACAGTAATCTGAAGTGTTTAAACTTCAGAAGGATGGATCTTGGTGGGTATTTAAATATTCTTTGGCTGCAGTTAAATGATAAAAGTTCAGTAAGTACAGTTTGCATATGGCTTGAAAAGTTTTTTTTTTCTAGGTTCACTTATACGTAACTCCTATCAGTGGCATTTGGGGAACTGCAGCTTGTAGTAGAAATGAGGAATGTTGCTGCTTTAGCTATAAAATAACTGTGTCATGTATGCAGTAAGCATGAAACATGGGGGACTAATGGGACTTGTTATTGATGATGCTGAAAGCTAAATAACCATTAGTATTAAATCTTATGAATAGACTCCTGTCTTTCATCTTACCTCTTCAACCAGATAAAAGACACAGAGGCTATTTAGATGTCATAAGAATAGTTTGCTGAAATCCCTACAGACTTAAAAAAAATTCTCTCTTCATGTTTCTTAGTGTTTTGTTGTGTTCAAAGAAACGCCAGTGTGCTCATGCTGAAAGAATAGAGCAGAAATCCAGCATTATGTGTGGATTTAGGCTTGTTAAAGATTGAGTTGAAATAGTATGTATCACTTCTCTGCAGAAATTTCTTCTTCAGATTTTAAAAATATTTAGAAAAGTCACTAACTCTAAAAATTTCCAAGAAGCCTTGGAAGACTGTATTATAATAGACCATTGTCAATGTTTGTATTTTCCTAGCTTCATTTATTAGACTATCATGAATGTTTTTAAATGGCTGTCACATTAGAAATACCTAACTAAAAACTTTCTTACAGATATTAACTTTATTTAAGCCTTCTATTCACCTAAGAATAAAGGTTCTTAAAGGTTTAACTTGCAACCTCCTCCATTTTAATAATAAAATGCACTGATGGTTGGAAATTGTTCTTACCTTTCGTTCAGAGTAATAAGAAGCAGAACTGTTAAACACTGTTAGCAGTTGATGTGGAAGAGTTGTTTAACTCTGAGATGCTGTGTGATAGCTTTGGGAACAGTAATTAAATTACAAGTATCTCTTGTGAAATTCTAGTTCAAATAAATATTTTAGATTCGTAGTGAATATTAATGATCATGCAATGCATAACAATCATATAGCTCTTTTGTTTTATAGGAAACAGAACTGGACAGCTGTGGTGTTAATACTGTGTTGCTGGTACATTTCTTTGGAAAACAAGGAAAGGAAAAACTTCGCTTTTCCGAGTTTTTCAGGTACTTTTTCAGCTAGGCAAGCCTAACAGGAACCAGTCTTGTTCCTAGCCCCCGTGCTTTACACTGGCATTAGTCGGACCTCACACTGAACTGATTCAGAAAGTTAAGCAATGAAATGGAGATTAGTCATGATTTTGCATGACTGAATTCCCCATTCATGGGGGAAATCCCAATTCCATGATTGATTAGCTCCTAGGGTCTGCTGTCTGCAGGAGCTGAGCGCTGTGATTACTGCAAGCAGCAGTGGGCTGGGAGGGTTGAGACTGCCATTCTTGGCAGCTGTGTGGTGGTACACCTTAAAACAATGTGATTCATGAGTACCTTTTGTGACCAAATCACAAAAAAAGTGATGTCTAATCAATTAAAAAGTATTTTTTGGGCTGAGATACCTCCTTCCCCATTATAGCTGTCATGGTAAGCTACAGGCAACTTCTCCACTTGCTTCAAATTCCAGCTTCTGTTGAAACTTTCCCTGTGCCTTTTCCTTTACCCTTTGAACTACTTCTGCAGTGGGACTATGCAGATAGCTGTTTGAATCTTGACACACATCTTGTAGCATGGCATCAAGAGAAGATTGTCTACATCACTACTACCTTTTCTACAAAAATAATCAGTCATTTACAGACTGCAAAAATAAAGTAGAATAATGTGTTTTACTTCAGTTTGTATTCAGAAGCAGAGAATGTGACAGTGCTCTTAAAATGAATGTTTTTGCAATCAGTAGACTAAAAAGTGTTTGGCTCCAGTGGCTCTGGTACATACCAGTCTTCAAATAAACAACCTTTCCCTTTTGAAGAGCTCAGCTCAATAGGAATCTAAGTGAGTAAAATAAGTTTAAGATGTCTCCAGCTCCCTTTTCTATAAATACCATAGATCCTCTCAATGAAACAAAAGGCAGAGAGCACCAGTAAAAGGCTGTGTTTGCATATACAGTGTAAACTGAAAAGCTTCAGGTTTTAGATAAAATCCTGCATTGACCCAGTGAGGCATGACATTGATGAAACTATGTACCTTGTACACTCAGAACGCATAGGTTAAAGACCTTTGCCTGCCACACAGATAGAGGCCTGTAATCAAAATCAAACTCCCACATCTTGCTCTTAAAATTTGTGGGATAAGTGTAAGGTTTAATGCAGGTAATTTTTCAACAGTGGCAGTTATGTTTCGTAGGGCTGGAATGTGCCTCTTTATCACTGCATAGACACTCCATCTCAGCTGCAACGTGACAGTGGAGTTTGTTTAACACGCAGAAAGGTGAATAAAAGGATCACTGTCTTTTTAACCTCTGTGAGGATATCACCTTTCACATGATTTTATTTGCAAGTAAATCAAGCACATCATTTCTGGGTTCCTATTGTTCAGAGAAAATGTGATTTCTATCTGATGGCCTCTCATAACACTTTACCTTATGCGGGAAGCTATTGTTGGCTGTTTGATCAAAGTGCCACACTGTTTTTACAAGAGATGACTGATGAGCTGTACAGACATAGATCATTGTCAAAAGCAGAAAATAATGATGGTAAATGCTTTTATCATTTTCCAAGTTCTTGCCTAGAAAGCTTTTCCATTGATCAGTGTAGTACCTACTGGAAAGTAGAGGTGATTAAGTTTGATTAGGATACACTAAAACTTGTCACATTAGTTAAATACACAGATACTGCTGTGCTGCAGAGTCCTTAAAACTAAAAAAAAAAAAAAAAACTGACCAAAAAAAAAATCAAACAAACCACAAAAAATATAAAAAGAATCCCCCCCTCCAAAAAATAAAAAAAACAACCAAACAGGAATGCTTTCATTGTGAAATTTCACTGTACTTACATGAGAATTCTGAAAGCTGAGACCACTGTTCACATCTCGTTACTTACTTATATTTTCCTCATGCTCCCTCTTTTCAGTTTGTCTGGCATTGTCTTTTGTAAGTGTGCAACCATCTGTATCTACATGTACACCAACACTGTCCAAGCCTTTTAGCCCACAGTCCAAACACTTTAAAAATGTGAGACAGCCACAGTCGATGTACCAGGGCAATTAATTTGCCCTCTTCTCCTTTCTTTGCATTCAGATGGCACAAAGAAAATGGAAACTGTCTACATCTCTTGGAGCAATGAGGCTGCTGTAAACCAGTTCTTGTGTCTCCCTTCCTACTGCTCTGAACACAGGAGGCATGCTTAGGATAGGGAGGGAAGATGGTTAGGCATCTGTCTCCAGCTGGTGCTTGCTTCTTGGGAAATCACAGGTATTAGAACACGCGGACAGTCCTCAGGTGGTTTTCTTGTCAAATGTAAAGGTACTTTAAGAGATCTTCAGGCTCCTTAAAGTAGGACTCAGGGAACACATGTTCAGCTCCAGACTGCTAGATGAGTTGTATTGTCCTCAACATAAGGACAATATAGTAATTAATAATAAAAATTTACAATTTCAAAAGCTAGAGCTTGTTTCCCTGGCAAATGTTAGGAAATTTAAATTTCTGGAGTATGTTTATGTATATCACTACTAAAGGTATGGCCTCTTAGTCAAATACAGTTGGAACAATATTGTCCTGTAACATTTTAAGAAAATGTAGAATATTCAGTAAACCTAAAATCATGTACAGAGAAGGGTAGATTTAATACAGTAAGCTGACTTTCTTCTCAGAAGATCTGAACAAGTTTCTGTTTCAGATGACCACTACTCAGTTTTATACCTCAGCAATCGTTCGTCTTCTAATACCAGATCCTGTCTCAGAGAATGGCCTCAGAATTCAAGGCTTTTTTATTCTTTTGTATGGATTTCTCCTGTTTTTTAATATAGAAATAATTTTTGGTCTTTTCCTTCCAAAAAAAAAAATTAACTTGTGCTTTCATTTCCAGCTATATTATATGTACTATCTTTTATTCTGAGTAGAAAACTATTTCGTTTTCTAGGTATAGGAAATATTTCTTCCTGAAAGACAGTGGGGTTTTCTTTTCCCCTGGAAAACATCCCTTACTGATCTTGTTTAAGTATGTCTAATCTCAAATAAAAGAGGAGACAGTATTTCACTCCCTAAACAGTTTACGACTGCTGTGATTTTTTCTGTAATCTGTCCCCAAGCAAGCTTAAATCTCTCACAGTCTCCTTGAAGGAAGAAAAATTGCAGAGTATGGAAAAGATACTCAAAAAACTCTCAGATTGTTGTATTTTTTCCTGGGATGTCTTACAAAAAAAATACTTCTCAGTATGGTTAAAAAATGGGCATCTTTTAATTGTATGAGGAAAATTAATGTTTCAAATCCGGTTTATGGCATTTCCTTACCCAATTTCTTGCTTCCAAACTTTTCGTCAGTTAATGGAATTTTGTACCAGGAATGTTCTTTAATTATGGTTCTTTTTTTATTTCTGCTTTAGATTGAAGGTCACAAATTGTATAACCATACACAAATCATGCCTTTTCCCTACCTGTCCTGTTTCTTTCCTTCAGTATTTTGAATTCCTTGATTCATTTTATTTGAAACCTTTCATGTAAGAAGCCAGAATGATCCAGGCTGGACCCCACTGCTAGTGCTGACATTTTTGGGGGACTGTGGTGTGTGTGTGCCAGTGCAGGGATGCAGGATCTCTTTCAGGTAACGTTGTCAGCCAGCAAGCACTGCTTCTGCTGTGATGACAGATGCTGTGATTTTCAGTGATTTTCATCTGGGGATTTGGAATTGCCTTGCAGGAACAGAGTATGATTGCCTCCTTACTTGTCTCTGTTCCTACACTCTTATCTGTGTGTGTGCCTATAGAGAGAGCCCTAATACACACAGAGATTACTTCAAGTACAGCCAAGATCGNTGTGTGCCTATAGAGAGAGCCCGAATACATCAAGTACAGCCAAGATCAGACAGTGAGGGAGTGGAGAACAGCAACAAAATCTGGCTTCATGATATTCCTATCATAACTCAATCTGAATATTTCCCAAATACTTAGTAAAAAGGTTGAGAAAAATATTTTTCTTCCTTTTCTGTATGCTTAGCAAAATAATAGCTTAGTTAGTTTCTACAGAATGCTTATAAATGCAAGTGAGTTGTTTGGTTTGGAAATGCTAAGGATAGTAAATCAAAGAGAGTTTTGCCTGCAATTCTGAAAATGGTGAGATCAATTAACTGTCTAGCGCTTGCAAACCTGAAATTTACAAGCATAGATCTAAATGTTCTCTAAAGGTTAATGATCAAGCCTTTATTAGATTTTCTATATTCTGATTTGAAAGTCAGGATGCAAAAAGGCAACTTGAAAGACTCTGGTTTGCCAGAGTCTTTCAGTACAGAGAGAGTTATCACTTTGCAGAAGGACTTTGGTGTCCAAAGAGGAGCCAAAGCATGGTACAAATGCTGGGGTGGTACATCCACCACTAACTTTGTTGTTAGATTTCCTTCCTAAAAATCAGTGTGACAGGAACTGGTCAGTTCTGTATTAAAAATGTTAACGCTCTGCACAGACAGTTCAGGTTAAGAGGTGGGAAAAAAACTTTCCCTAACATTTCCTTTAGTGTTTCAGTCTACTACTTTATGTGCCATAAAGAATACAATGCTAGCACTTCTCCACATTGAGGGGGGATAGCTGCATTCCTGAGGTCTCCCCTCTTTTATTGCATTTTCACTTCTATTTGTGGTGGATTAACACTATTAAAGCTGAGCTGCCAAAAAGCCTTGAGAGACTCCCTGTTTCTATAGTAGAGCATGTTACAAAATGAGGGATAAATCCTGATAAGGTTTCAGGATGCTGTTGTAACACGATAACAAATTTGGCCATTGGCCTTCAACATGGGTGTTTTAGAGAGTGTAGATTAAGTGGGCTGTCTTAAGGAAAGTACTCTCTTTTCCTAGCCTTTTTCTCATCTTGTAAATATATGGTTTACCTCTCCTTTTTGTTACTTGGAAACTTGGAGCCTTTTATTTTCAACCTACTATAGCATAAGAGTATTCCCAGTGTAATTATTTTTTAATTGTAGAGCACATTATAATCCTGTTCCTGTACTTGAATTCTGACTCCCTACAAAATCCTCAACCAAGATCCCAGTGACTTTGAGAGAGTAGAAATTTCATTCCTGTGCATGTTTTTTCTAATATCTGGATCCATCTTGAGGACTTGGCAGCTCAAAATGCTCATTGCACTGTGCTCCAGAAGATACAAAAGGAAGTATCCCTAGTGGTGTCTTGACATTTATATATTAAGTTTTACTTCTTAACCAGAAAGTTATTTTTAATAACTTTTAATAACTTTCTCTTGAAAAAAAACCTCATTAGGATTTTTAATTCTCACATCTGGGAATAAGAGTGACCTAGAATGCTGATGTGATGATTCATAGTATTTTAATTTTTGTAGTATGGGAAGCTGTCATATAAATTTTAAATTGCACATTTCAGCTACTGCTCCAAGTAGCACTTGATACGGCAGGTAATCTTCCCACTCCGGCTTACCAGGAGCAAGCCTACAAGTTGAAATGAACTGCAATTAGAAGAGGGTGCAGAAGCAGGAACACACTGATAATGCCACAGCCAAACCCTTCACTGTCTGCTCTGGCTTTGCTACCCCTTTCAGCAGGCTCATGTGTGCAGCCCGGTGGGCTCCTTCCTCATCATGTTGAAATGGTTGATCTTTCAGCTTTTCTGCCTTTATTGGGTGTGGCTAGAGGGCAGGTCACCAAGGCTTTTCTGCTTAAGGAAATGCAATATTCAGGAAAGGTGGAAGAATCTGTTTCTATGTCATCACCTGTGGCTAGGGACCAGTAAAGCAAATGATCGAGAGCTCGCTCCCCAAGATAAATAGCTCAGGTCTCAAGACCTTAAGTCTGTTGCAAAATACGTCCATCTTTCATAGATAAAAATCCAAAGAAACAAAACACATTGTCTCATTTCCCTGCACCCAAATTTTAGGCATATTTCTGTAAATCACCTCATCTTCAGCAACTTCTTCTCTTCCAGACCAGACGTTACATGGGTTAACTATGTAGAAACTAGTAGGAACTACAGTCAAAGATACTGTTCTGCAGTCTTGGCTGTGACTTCCAGCCAAGTACAAACCACACATTCCAGATACTGTCTCCTCCTTGCCTGTGATGGCCATTCTCAAAATGCAGCCAAGTGGCCCTCGTCAGTCTCTGCTGGGCTGACTCCATGCCTGGTCTGTGTGCCAGGTCCATGCTGTTCTCTCCCTCTACACCTCGACCTCCCTTCCCAAGACCTGGGGAGACTCTTGGGGACTGTGGGTGCAGCAGGGCTGCTTGTGCCAGCCCATGGAGCCAGTCTCCCTGGCACACGCTGGCTGCAGTGCTGGCCAGAGGCAGCGGTCCCTCGTGAGTTACAAAGACAGGAGCTGGGCCTGAAAACAGAAGAGTGGTTTGCAAGCTGTGCAAGGCAGCTCACGCTGCTCTGCAAGACAAGGAGCTGCCTGGTCACACTGGGTGCACTAACTGGTCCTTTGGTGTTTCATCTGCTTCTGAGAGGGAGAGTGGGGGAATTGAAAGTGTGTCAGGTCTTAAGGTGGACTGGAGGTAGTGTTAAGCTATACTGTGGAATCCCCTTTACTAGGCCAGAAAAAGGCACATATAAAATGTGAGAGCATTTTGTACCCCTCCTCAGTATTACCCTAATTCAACCCTAGCTTGAAACTTAAATTCACCTCCACTGTCAGGCTTTAGTTTACCCGCATGTCCTGAGCTATGAAGCATTTGTTGGCCCTTTATTTGTATGTGCAGCTCTACCTGTTAGAGGAAAAAATACAAGAGAGAGCTTATGCTGCAACAGCAGTCTTCAGCTAAGCCCTTCAGACTTCACCGAGCTTCAAGCTAGTAATTGTCCAAGTGATCTCATTAAAGAACTAAAGATAGCTGTGTGGACTCAAATGCCATAATTTCAAGGGAAAGAGTTCAAACCCAGTGAGGCCGTGCAAACACTGATGAGCAAATGAGCCTCTGCTGATACTGGCTACGTAGACCCTTAGCTGCCCTCTTCTCCAACTAATTACTTTGTCCCAATAGAGGAGTATTTCCTTCCCTCCTGTCAATAATTTCTGCAACTCAATAAAGCAGGGTCCTTCCAAAATACTGAAAGGATTCTGGCAAGCACCACTGGTTTTAGCATCTATTTAAAAGTCATCACTTGTTTTTGGATTGCCCAATTTCTGAAGTGGAAAATACCAAAATGATCACACAGTATTGTCTGTGTTAACTTTTTCAAAATTAATACTAGCCATGTAGACCAAACTGGGGAAACTCAAAGCTAAAACTCACCTTACAGTTCCAGCTCTATACCTGCAGGTTGTTACTTGCTTCTTGTAATACTTTTTTTTCCTTCCCAAAAGGATGGATGTCTCCTAAAAACCTCGATGTTGACTCCTTCCTTTTTCAGACAGCTCTCTCCTTACCTTCCTAAACCCCTGCAACATCATTTTCTGCACTCTTCTGAACTCTGTACAAGTCAATTGTAATCCTCTCTAATCCATCCTCTAGTGAGCACAGAACTGATTTGCCAAACCTCTGTGTGTAGTTATAATCTTTGAGACTTTCAGTCATCTTCTCCTACAGCAATGATTTCAAGTTTCCTCTTTCACCTTTGTGATTATTACGGCCTCATCTTTTTAGGCACTTTACAGTCTTGTCATTCCTCTCATATTAATATGAAACTTCATAAATCATGTGTCAGGCCTTCAGTTACCACGTCCTTTTTCATTCACTCATTATGCTGCTGCCATACCGAATCTTTTATCTCCTTATCTGAGCATTTTTAAACAGGGGTAAAACCGAGATGTCCAATGTGTCCCTAAGTTCTGCTGGCAGCAGCCTCCTGTGCAGGCCGAGAGCGCGTCCTGCTGGTGTCCTTGCGGAAATGCAGCCCTGGAAACATCCGCGAGCACCGGGAAAATTAAACCCGTGGGAGTATTTTAAACAACGATGTCGACAGTGTCTGTGACTCAGAGCTGTTGTCTGCTGCACTTAGTACTTAAAGTAGTAGTGGTGATCCAGGGGTGGAGGTATTAGCTGTTGAATAATATCTGTTTACACTTAGATTCATGGAAAATCTGCAAACAGAAGTCCAAGAAATGGAATTCATAAAGTTTGCAAAGGGTTTGAGCGTCATGAGAAAAGAAGACTTTGCGGCATGGTTGCTGTACTTCACTGATGAGGAAAACAATGAAATTTACTGGCAGAATGTGAAAGACAGAATTGAAGCAGGAGAGGTTGGTACCCAAAGTATGCTTTGTTTTGCTTTCTCCTTTGTATGCACAGGTTTTCATTTGAATGTGGTTATCTAATAAGGTAACTAGTTGCCAAATGAATTATTTCAGCCCTTGAATTTTATCCAAATAAAAGCAATGATAATTTGCCAACTGAAAAATAAAAATATCAACTATGAGTAGGCAATCACATCTAAACACTAAGTCCCACCATATTGAATGACATAGAATAATTGGGATTTGAATGTGTTATTCACTATATATCATCTGAATTCTGTGATACTCTAGAACATCAGTTTGGAAGAATTCAAGACTTTTTGCAAGTTTACAAATAACCTGGAAGACTTTTCTATTGCCATGCAGATGTTTACTGTAGCCAATCGTCCTGTTAAGCGTGGTAAGTGCTGTACACCTTTCATATGGGATTTTTTAAAGGAAAAAAAATTTAATTTTAATTATGGAACTAATGTAAATGAGTTATCCCAAAGTACCACAGTGAAGTCCAAAAAAATTATACTGCTCTGTATTTGGACTTAGTTTTATTTCATGAAAAAATAATAATATAAAATTTCCAAAATGTTTTCATTTATAAGTTCTAATGTGCTGTCATATGTGGATTAATCACAGCAGACTAAAGCATAATGATAAAATGGTTTGGGTTGGAAGGGACCTTTAAAGGTCATATTTCCAAACCCTCTGCCATAGGCAGGGAACTCAGTCACTGGATCAAGTTGCTCAAATCCCCACCCAGCCAGACCTTGAACACTTTCAGTGATGAGACAGCCACAACTTTGTACAGTTCCTTCTGTCCAGTCTAAATCTACCCTTTTTCAGTTTGAAGGCATTTTGCCTTGTCCTGTCACTACAGGCCTTGGTAAAAGCACTGTCTCTCTTTCTTATAAGCCCCCTTTCAAGTGAAAGTCCACAATAAAGTCTGCCCAGAGTTATCTCTTCTCCAGGCTGAACCCAAACTCTCTTGGCCTTTCTTCACTGAAGAGATGCTCCATCCCAAAAATTATCACATAATTTTTGTGGCCCTTCTCTGGACTCACTCCATGTCCTTTCTGTGCTGGGACCCCAGAGCTGGGTGCAGCACTGCAGGTGGGGTCTCAGCAGAGCAGAGCAGAGGGGCAGAATCCCCTCCCTGGCCCTGCTGCCCACGCTGCTTTGGATGCAGCCCAGGGCACCACTGGCTTTCTGGGCTGGGAGTGCACATTGGTGGGTCATGTCCAATTTTTCATCCATCAGTATTCCTAAGTCCTCCACAGGGCTGCTCTCAGTCCAAGTTAATTCTAGATGAGGAAGGATTTACTGAAACAATACATACTTTAGTAACAGTTTGTAGTAACAAAGCTTTTCCCTTATAGTGAAACTAGTGTCCTGGAGAAACTAAACAGTAGAAATCTCTTATTTTGCCCATATTGCTTTCTCCATGTGCTTATGTAATGTTATGCAATTATGTCTATCAAAAAGAAACAACATAGTAAACTGGAATTTAAAATAAAGATTTGGAGGAGGAGAGCTGCTTCCTTCCTGTATAGGAGAAACAGGAGCAATGCAACAAAAGTTTTATGGACCTACAAATGCTTTTTGTTCTAATCCTGAGGCTGTTACTTAGTTTTTGCACTTGAACGACAACTCTCATCAGTTATTTCAAAATAGCAACATAAAAAGTTCCTAAGGAAATGTGAGGAGGTATTAACATCCACTGACATTAATATTTGATGGGCTCATGTGAAAAAAGATGAGAGATGTGAGAAGACAGAAAGAGAAATACATATTCTTGAAAGAGCAATGTTTGGACGGGATTTGTACCAAAGAAAACTGGGGGACTTACAACTTGTGACTTTCATTACTACTCTGTTTATGCACTGAACCCCTCTGTGATCAAAAGCAGTCAGCTGCTGAGGTAACTCATAGATTCTATGTGTCTACATGTCTAATCCTCTCCTGAATCTGACTAGTTCTTCGTCTTGCTGTTTGCATGTGTGTAGGTGTGCATATTCACACACATGAACATTTATTTTAAAATAAGACAGTCTTTTAGTCGTTCTTTTCATTCTAGACTTCTTTTTCTTCTAAGTTCTCAGCTTATCTTTTCTCTCTGATATGGTGGCCATTCTTACTTTGAAGAAGAGCTTCCACTGTTGTAGAAGAGCTTTCTCCTTTTTTTCATGTTATATTCGAAAAAAACCTACAGTGCCATGTCTGGATTTAAATTCAGCTTCAAGAGCTGAAACAGTAAACATCTTCTCAAAGACAAAATTAAGACTACTATAAGCATCCCATATTTCATGTCTTTTTCAAGTTGTGGTATATCCTTTTACAGAAGGATTTTCAACTTAATTCTATTTAAACCAACTGTGAAATAATCAACTACATTTATACAGGAATTGTTGAAAGAGACAAAGATGAGAGCTATGTCAGGAATGCCATTCCCTCTAGTAAACTTCAGAACTAATCATATTTATAGTGCTATTCGTAAACAGCCCTTGTTTATGAAAGCAGAACCACGTTAATACTGCATTTATGACTTCATTGGACAACTTGCTGTAATAATCTCTAATACTGCTATACCTCAATAACCTCCAGTTCGTTTTTGAAATTCATACTTCCATGATGCCTTCAAAAATGCATCCAATTCAGGTGTTGCGATTGTGCTTGCTAAAATAAACAATAATCCTTTCACTCTTATGAACTGCTGTTTTATAGCAACCTCACACACTTCCTCATCTTCCTTGAGTCAAAACTCCAAATTCTGTGCACCACAGGACCAAGAGTGGGGATAGTGGGTATTTCTGTAGTGCACATGATGGTGTAAAGAGAGAAGAAAAAAGAGCTGAAGGTGAAAATACATCTCCAGAGTGGTACGGCAGCTTTTTCTGCCACAAATCCTCATTAGCTCTTCAACATCACTTACGAGGAGGTAGCCAACTTCTGTCAAAACCAGAACAGCAGATATATAAAGCCATGTGCTGTAAGCAGTGCATTGACCATTTGATGGTCTGTGTTTCTGCAGAATTGCTGAGAAGAGTGTTAGTTGGGGTGGAGCATATAATAGCATACTGTTTTCTGAGGAGAAGAGTTTTCTTGCAGGATGAATTGTCATGAAACTGGCTTGAGATAAAATGGTAAGGTTTTTTATGAGAGCGTAGTGAGGCAAACACCATTCCTATGAACAGGTAACAGCCAAAAGTATGTAAGTTTTCAGCTATTTCTAGCAAAAATTACCACTCATACTGTTGCTTGAGAAGTAGTGCATTGCAAAAGGTTATAATAAAATCAATAGTCTTACAAAAGAAGACGCAAGCTCGAGGACACATGAACTAAGGCCTCCTAATAGTTTACTGGTTTACACATCCCAAGTTCTCCAATTAGGATACCTATAAGACATTGTAAATTGGACAGCATCCTGCTATTTATGTGCTTTCCATTTTCTTTGCAAGTTCAGTCACCTGTGATGTAATATTGTGTCTTTATTAGCTGAGTTCAAGAGAGCAGTGAAGGTGGCAACAGGACAGGATCTGTCAGATAATGTTTTGGATACCATCTTCAAGATTTTTGATCTAGATGGAGATGACTGCCTCAGCCACAGCGAGTTTCTTGGCGTCCTGAGGAACCGGATTCATCGAGGTTTGAGGGTAACAAGCTGACATAATTGTTTGTAAATACCACAGATGATTGCTACAAGTATCTTGTAAATGCTTGTAGAAACTCAGGTAGAGTTAATGAATAGAAAAAGATACGTATTTTAAACTGGATAGTCCTTACTGCATATGAATCTGGGAGGAGTGCTGGCACTTAGAAGTTGTTATTACACACGTGAACTACGGAAGCAGCAGCACAACATTATATGTTGTATTTACACAGTCTGGGAATAGGAGTCTTCTTTGTGTAAATGCTAAACACACTTTAACTTTATTAACAGGTACCTCAGCAGCAAGGCATTCAAGGCTTCTGGAAGTGTGTGAAAAAAGAAAGCATTAAAGGAGCCAAAGAACTGTGGAAGCAAACTGGGAAAAGTCCTTTTTAAAGCAGTCCATTTTTATTTTGCTCAAGTGTTTTTTCTTTAGTGGAGTTTGTCTGTCCTGTTTACATAAAAACTGAATCAAAAATGCTCTCTTCCTAGCTAAAGTTTAATTAACCCAGACTCTCATGCAATAATTTTATAGTTGTTCCAGTGCAATCAGTTTGGTTTACAGAACTGGTATCACTTTTGACCTCCATACAGAAGTACTCTTGTTCCAGGGAATAGTGTTGTTTACTGCTCTGTGGAGTCTGACCCTGCGCTGTAGGATACAGGACACGCAGGATTTGCTAATGCCCCCAGGCAGGAGTGGATGTCATTTCAGATAGCCACTAACACGGCAGCTCTCCCTCTCCAGTAAGGGCAGAGGTCCACAAGGCAAGATCACTTGCACAACACATTTTAAATCAAGTTATCCTAAACCAAAAAGGAAAATTCACACCTCGTTATGGGGATCTGCTCATGTGCTGGTTCCTGGTGCTTGATTACACTAGTTCCTGTGTGGACATCTGGTTTGTCTCCCTTCATGGTGTTAATATTAAACTGGAAATACAAGACTGATAGGCTTGATGCAGGCTTTAGAAGTTGTACATTGATCACTGAGTGTGCACTGAGTGTCTCAGGTCCCTTCCACATAGTATAAATGAGAAGAAAAAATCCTCATTCTGTCAAACACAGTGGTAGCTACAGTTTGACCCATGACTATTTTGCTTTAATTGTATTGCAGAATATGAATGCATAACAAGTAGTTGTTTTATCTTACCAAAGGTCGTGACTGGGAAAGCTGAAGTATCTCAAGAATTCAAGGTTATAATGAACAGTTGTTTAAGTAATATGTCCAATAAAACACCAAATACAAGTGTTTATTATTCCAAATGCAAAGTTAGACTTAAGATCTTAAACACTAAAAGGAGGAACAAATCAAGACTTTGTTAACACTTAGAAATTACAGATGAACATTTTTTAGCAATAACATAAGGTGCATCTCTGTGTACACAGGTGTGCACATTACATGTTTTGTCTTTCTTACAGTCCCAGGAGCCAATAGTCACAGGTCCAGATCACTCTTCCTGGCTGGCCACAATATATAGGAGCTAGACTTATCTGTAAAGCTGTCAAGGTTCTTCCTCTTTCCCCCTCTCAGCTGTCTGACTTGTCTTGTCTGGGGTGAAAGCTTAACCTTTCAGGACAGGTTAGTGATAATAGAGATAATAGACTCAAAACATGGACTAGGGAAATGTCCCAAGAAAAATAACCAAGAAATCTCACCACTCGGTGAGGAAATATCCATCCCTTTTTTGCATGATGCCAGCTATGTTTTTCTTAAAGTTGTAAATAAGCTCAACATGTGATGCTTGGTTGTCATTTCTTTGAGTTATGTGAGAAGAGGGGAGATTTCCATGATAGTTAAGACATCAGGGCAGCTCTACTCGGTGCAGGGACAGGAGAGAATGCACTGGGAAACGCCTAAGGAATACTGAGATTACTGAGAATGTGTTTGATGTGTCAGTAGCTGTCAGGCAGATTTGTGCTGAGGACAGGTCGTACTGCCCAAGCCTTGGCACAGTGATCTCTCCTAGGGAACAGAGTGAGAGGCCAGCAAAGCAACTCTTCCCTCCATGGCCTCAGCCTGGAGCTTTAATCTAAAGTGTTAAAGAGAAAATGCTTGTGGTCCTGTCAGGGACATGCACCCAGAACAAGACCGTGCCTGGGGGTGTGTCCTGAGACTGTCTGGAAGATCAGGTACCAGTGACCATCAAGGATCCCTTTTTCCCCAGGAAATGATCCAAATGAAATTAACCTCGTGGAAAGAATCCAAATACAGTAAATGCCTCAGCCTCCTCCCCTCAAAGTGAACTCGTGCAGTGCTCTGAGGGGGCAGCAGGATACCCTGTGGCTATTTTACTCTGAGTGTTTGGAAATTGCTTATTACTTCTGGTGGGAGCAAAGGTGGGGCAGTGGGACTGGCACTACAGTACCACAGCCAGCTGCAGTTCACCAAATTATCAAAAATGTGACAGTATTGGAAAAGAACTGTGGCTCAAAAGTGTGTGTGTGTTCACCCAAAGTGTGCTTTGTGCCAGCTCTGGCTTTAATGCAAGGCTGCCTTTTATTTGTTGCTGTTAATATTTTGGCAAATTATTTTTACTTTGGAATGGAGATTATTCCCTAACATTTTATTCTGTGTTTATGATAATAGGTTTATGATGGTTTTATGATGGGTTTGTGATTTCTTTTGTTTACTAATTACTTCCTTCTTACAAGCTGTTTGGTTTTCTTTTGGAAAAATCAACTAATTTAGCTTTAGTATATCTAGAAATTTAATTCCTCAGTGCTCATTTCTATCTGGGTTTGTGCAATCAACAGTATCTGCTTTCAGGGATTTCAAGTTTTATTTTTCAGCAAAAGCTTTGGTGCCAAGTTAAGAGGAAAAAGCAAAGATACGTGCTTGGGTTTTATAAGAGTTTTGTGTCTCTAGTAAAAAAAAAAATGATTGGGAGTTAAAGTAGAGTTATGAATCATTTTCAGAAGTTATCCTGAAAGTGCAGCTGGGAAGAAACTCCTTTAAAGGCCAAGGATGACTTGTCCATCAGGCTTGAAGAATTAGACTCTGTTTAATTTGATGTTTATTGTTATTTGTCAACTAAAGTGCTTTATAAAACAGTCTTAAAATAATTTCTCATTTTTAATATCTAAAGTTGAAAGATACATTTATGTATTTAGATAAACCCTGGTTTTTAAGAAATTTGTCATAGGTTTAGTGTTCGATGTTTTAGTTCCTTCTAGTCACTGTATGGTATTTGCAGCCTGTCTGTCAGCATTACTCAACACAATTTAGTTTAAGGTTCATGCCAGCTGCCAGTCTAAACATATCAATTATGACTTGTTTTAACATTAGGAACTCTTTCTCTGAACAGAAAAATATAGAAAAACTGAATAAAATTGATTTTTTTTAAATCTACCACGTTGCATCTGAATGTTATGTGGAATAAAGATGAACACATTGCACATTACAGAACTCTCAAAAATTGATATAGCACGTATCAAAAGGATACACGAGCAAGTGCAGTCACTTACAGCATATAACTGCTTTGCGGAGTTTTAGTTGTTGTATGCCTATAATAACACTTCTTATGTTTCTTTGTTTACTTTAAGAAAATGTTTAAGAACCATTTATTCTTTATTTCCAAAGGAAGCAAAGGCAAAAATGCAGTGTGATATACTAGAAGTAACAGAAACTCACTGGTTGTTTCTAGAAATTAATTCTGATGTCTCAGTTTGTACAAGCCTCTTTCTAAAAGCAAAAGTCCCTCTGGGTTCAAGTCAGGTTGACGGGTTTCAACAAAACAGGCAACAATGAGTAGTACATATTCTGCATAGCAGACACACAAGCCAGGCCATGGGCTGTGGTTTCACGGCACTTCACATGTCCAGTGCATAGAACAAAAAAAGGATCACTGCCCAATAAGGGCAAGAATGGGAACAACCCTGTTGCTTAGAGGAAGTGTAAAATTCAGGTATATTGACCATACTTTGACTAAAACATAGAAATGGATCAATAAGTGTACATCAAAATTTTAAAATACGGTCTTCTTCTCATGCTGGAGTTCTCACAGGAGAGGGTAAGCATGCCTCATACCTTCAGTTTTAATTTTTCCCATAAAACAGTCACAGCTGGGTCAGGAAACTACTCCAGTGCTGAAAAAAATCTTCAGTCATTCTAAACAGAAAATACGTGCCCAAATGATGTTGTGGTCATTATTAATGAGATCCAAGTTGACCCACCAACAGCTCCTGTAATGCAGTTGGTCACAAGGGGAGCATGAAGATGAACGTGGCAGATACAGACACACACTTCTAGTGCCCAGCTGGCCACAGAAGCTCCTTCTACAGAAACTAAAGCTGTCACCCAGCAAGAAGCTGAAAGCCCTTTGCAGGACAGAAAGCCTGAGAGACTTCAGCATGCACAAAATTAATCAGCAAACAAGTGCGTATCTCTTCACGCTCATGATATTTGAATGTTTCCTGTTGGCTTTGTTGATTAAACCATTCCTAGTCAGTTCAATAATTTTAAAAAATTGTGCAACATATGTAGAGACAGATTTCCCATTAGGCTGGTATTGACTTAGTTAATAATGTTTCCAGTCCACTAGCTGGAGTGCCCTAGCACGGAGCTCCGCTTGCTGTCCTCGCAGCCCAGCTGCTGCTCCTGCACACTGGCATCCACAGGGAGCCTGCTCAGCCATGCACCCACCTGCATGGGCTTAGACACACCACCTCATGCCCTGAGGAGCAAAAGGCCATGCTTTTCCTCACCTGTGTGCCCAGTGTGAGTTTAGATTGGATTCCGGGAAAAAATACTTCACTTGAAGCGTTGTCAAGCCTTGGAATAGGCTGCCCAGGGAGGCAGTCGTGTTACCATCCCTGGAGGTGTTGAGAAGATGTGTAGATGTGGTACTTCGGGACATGGTTTAGTGGTGGTAGACACGGCAGTACTGAGTTAATTAATGGTTGGACTTTATGATCTTGAAAGTCTTGTTTAAATGATTCTGTGATTCTCCTCTGCCTCTGGCAGAAGGGTGGCCTGGCTTTCCAGGCTGACCGAGTGGTGGAAGTAACATGGGAGGCAGCAGGCTGTGGGAGAATGGACACAACACCTTGCAGAACGCTGTTCAGGACTGGGTTAATGTTAGCCAGGTTTCAGACACCCAGATATGAAAAGCTGGGAGGAGAGATAGTCCATAGGTAATTCAGAGGAATGTGTGGGAGTTTTTCTCATGGGATTTCAGATGCAAGCTCGCTGCTCTGACACAGCCTTGGAGGGCCTGGCCTTTCTCCATAGACTGCAAAGGGAGCACAGAAGATGAGCCTTGCTGGACTAAACCTGTTCTTTGTGAATGCCACAAGCACTTCCCTGGAGAAAGGATGTACTACAGAGGTGTTCTACCACAACACGATGCCTTAGGTCCACTGCTTTAGGGGAAATTTGTCAGTTTTAGTGTTAGCCCATGGAGCAACTGGTAGCTCTAAATCACCAAAGAAAACCAATTGTTTTAGTTTAAACTTGCCAATAAAGTTTTAAAATCCTCTTCTTTTTCAGGATACGGATTTTTTTTTTTAATTTTGTGGCGTCTTACTGTGTTTTAATCTACTTTGAAATTGATACTATTGGAATGAGCAAACATTAGTGAAAACATTGTTTACATCTCATTAAAAATGCACAGAACCTAATTCCTAGAGCAATGGCAGATGAGTCACAGGGTGGACTATTACATTTGCTATTGAGAAGAGAGGATACCAAAATGTGATGCTTTGCCACTAATCTTGAGAAAAGGACACTAATTAAATGATAAGTCCTAAAGTTAAAAGAAACAATGCTACTAGAAGAAACAAAATGCTATTAGAATAAATGAAAAATTTAGGAAACATGGGTCTCACTGAACAAAAGGATGCTAGGTAAGCAAGGACTAAATCAGTATGGCTGAAATTAGTTTAAAAGTGCCATTTGACCAAAAATGTGTCCTCACAATTTATAAATTTGATCCAATGGAAACAAGGGCAACTAATCACTTGTAGTTCATGTGTACAAGAGTACGTGGTCTGTACTGGAATGTGAAGAGCAAATACTTTATATAATCTCAGTTGGTTTTATGTGTACATCAGAAACACAAAGCCTCCAGGAAATTGATTTGTCTCATATTACAAGGAATAAATGAGACAAATTAGGATTTTGCATCAGTCTCCATCTAAGAGGCTGGGTTGCTTCTGCCTGGGGATTGCATGTTCCTGGAATTTGAGATGAGCTACTTTGAGGAGGAAAAATACAGAAGCAAAATGGGGATGAAATTGTTGTAGATTATAAAGTCTAAATAGTAAAGAGAGATTCTGAGTAACTGGAATGTTTGCAATGCCTTGCTCTAGGACCAACAAACATCTGAGAGACTGCAACAGACCCTAACTGGTGATGAGGCTGTAAAGGGAAATGTTTAACTTCTCTTACACATTTTTTAATGTGGCTAAAGCATGGGGCAGCCAGAAATGGAGCTGTGATGTGAAAATGGGCAAGAGATGCCTTTTTATTTCAATATTTGACAGTCGTGGGATCCAGTGAGAGTGTGGTGAGCAGCTATTCCCACAACATGGTGTTCTGAGTTGCTCTCAGCTTCCCAGTCTGCTCCAAGTGTCATCACTTGTCCCTCATCATAAATTAGGCAGCAAAGTTTGCGCAAGCTGCACTGCAGCCATTTGAAGCCAAACAGGTGCTCGATGATTCCTCGCAGAGCTTCTTTCCATCCTGCTTGGCTTCTATTCAAGGAGCTGATTTCTTCTCAAGAGGTCCTTGTAGAGACAGCACAGGTGGCGTTCAGAAGTGAAAGATGATAGTTCCTGCCAGCTGTGCCAAGGGGCTTCTTGTGCAGCAAAACTCCTCAGTGGGGCGCACTGTCTGGGGATGAAGAGTCCCTCTCTGCCACCTCACAACCTTGGTGTTGTCCTTGTTTAATTCAGTTTCACTTCAGTTCACTGAAATGCTGGCCATGTCACAGCTTCCATCTTTGCCAGCGTCGCACTCCATCCAAATCACACATGGTGGCTGTTCCTGCAGCTCAGTATGGACATGCTGAAAGGGGGGAATGTCAGATGCACATGGCTCCACTGATACCTCTGGGGGTGAAACTGGACTTAGCATCAGCAAAGAAGTGTGGGATAGGGAGTGCCATGTTGGATCCCCTCACATCTTCCCTACCATAATGAACTGTTTGCTGGCTAAGCCTTTTTATTCATGGCTGTGCTCCGTGTTACGAATTGTGCTTATTGTGAAGGGTCACGGGATTTTGTTAGGAAAGTTGGTGGAAGCAAGGCCAAGAGGAGGGTCAGTGCACAGTAACAGCCAGCTACTCAGCATATACTTGGTAAAAGTTGTAACTTTGCTTCCCAGGTCCAGGTGCCTTCTCTTTAGATTCCTGAAGGCTTGGGAGTACGCTGTCTCTTCACTGAATACACTACAAACTAACACAGTGATTAAATTATTAAAAGCACATACAAATATCAAACTAAGGTAAAATCAGGTACTTCTAAAAGTGTTATTAACAAATACTATTTTGACACACCAAGCATTTAAATCCTTTCCCACTGTCTTGAGGCTAAGTGTTAACAGTCCCATGAGATCTTGAGGTAATGCCAGCAGCTGTGGCACCCTTAAGAAACAGATTCACAGAATCATTAAGGTTGGAAAAGACCTCTAAGTTCATCAAGTCCAACTGCTAACCCAGCACTGCCATCTTCACCATTCAAGCATGTCCCCACGTGCCACAGTTAACGAAGGTTAGAGGAAGAGGAATACTTAAACTATATCCCTGATATGCTAACCAGCACATCAGACCAAGGCTGTCCTAGTTCACATTAAATCCAAACCGCTCCATCCTTGTCAGTACTTCTCAAGAGTGAGTAGACCCCATAACCAAGATGCTGCCCATGTAACCAGTGTCTCCTCCTTTGCCTTGCAGCTCTCCATTAGGAATGGGCCACACCAAGTTCTTACACCAGCTCTCTCCCTCTCCTGCAATCCCTTTCTTTTACAGCCCTTGCACTACTGCATACGATCTTGCAATCCCCTTCTATGCTGTCCTGATCCTGCTCCCATATACAGCATACACAAGCATGCCCATACAGAGTTGGTCCCAGACTGATCTTCATCTTTCCATGATCCCTGGGCATATCTCTATGCTCCACAGTTATATTCTGTACACTGGGGCCAGAGGTCGCTGCTTCATTTTTTCTGCTCTGATACCCAGATGAGCACACACACATTCCCACACATACAGAGGCTGTGCCTTGGGCATTTGGCCGGGGTGTCCCTGCCCTGTTAGCTGTTCAGAGAATCAGAGGATCACAGAATGCTTTGGGTTGGAAGGGACCTTAAAGATCATTTCGTGTCAACCCTTCTGCCATGGGCAGAGACACCTCCCACTAGATTGGGTTGTTCATGGCCCCATCCAGTCCAGCCTTCCAGGCATGGGACTAAAGGCTCAGAGGCTTCTGAATTTCTGATCATTCTTCTTAGTATTTGTTATGTCATCTCACCAGCAAGTGAGGATGAGAGGAAATGGCTTTAAGTCACACCAGGGAAGGTTCAGATTAGTTACTAGAACAAAAATTCTTCTCACTCAAAGAGTACAAAGAGTAGTCAGGCATTGGAATAAGTTGCCCGGGGAGGTGGTGGAGCCACTGTCTTTGGAAGTGTTCAAGGGGAGTCTGGATGTGGCACTTGGAGATATGGTTTAGGGGTGATTATGGTGGTGCTGGGTTGAGAGTTGCTATGTTGGAGGTCTCTTCCAGCCTCAATGATTCTGTGACTCTGTGAACAGGCAACGCCATAGCAACTGCCCCTGTCCTGCCAAGGCAATGTCACTGCTGCTGCTCACCACATCAGCTCCAGGGGCTCACAGGGACTACTGGACCAGCCCCCCTGTCCTGTTGTGTTCAAGCCTTCTTTCAGGGCACCCCTCTGCGCTGTTCCAGCTTCACCCCTTGCCCTATGGATGCTGTCTGTACCCTATGGATGGGATGCTGTCTGTCCCCCGTGGATGCTGTCTGTACCCTATGGATGGGATGCTGTCTGTCCCCCGTGGATGCTGTCTGTACCCTATGGATGGGATGCTGTCTGTCCCCCGTGGATGCTGTCTGTACCCTATGGATGGGATGCTGTCTGTCCCCCGTGGATGCTGTCTGTACCCTATGGATGGGATGCTGTCTGTCCCCCGTGGATGCTGTCTGTACCCTATGGATGGGATGCTATCTGTTCCCTGTGGATACTGTCTGTTCCCATTGGATGCTGTTTCCCTCGGGGCGGGGCAGCCCCGGCCCGGCGCGGGCGGCCCCTCCCGCCGCCGCCAGGTGGCGCCGGAGCGCCGCGGGAGCCGCCGTGAGGCGCAGCCGGCGCGAGCAGCCTCTGGCTCGGCAGGGAGGCGGCGATCCGTGTCATGGTGCGGGCCGTTCCGACCCCGCGATCCCACCCACAGCAATGCCAGAGCAAGGCTAGAGATTTCGGGCGCTCCAGAGGCTGAGCCCCGCAAGGCAACGCCGGCGGCGGTGCCCGCCCGAAGTCGCGGCGCGCCCGCAGCTCTGAGGCGCTCACCGCCGTTCAGGAAACAGCCGATAAAACAAATAGCAGTAAGTCGTTCATAAATTCCCTTTGCGGCGCCCAACAGGCTGTTTGAGCGGTGTGAGCGCTCGGCGAGCAGGGGGAGGCAGCAGCCCGGCAGCGCCCGGGGACGACCGCCCGGAGCTGTCCTACCGCCTTCCTGCCCGACACGGACCCGCCCGGCTGGATACTGGGAAAAGAGCAAAACCTAGAGGTTTCAGACCAGTTTTTACGGCTGGAGGAGGATCCAGCCACGAGATAGCCCCGCTGGTGCGAACAGGGGGAGGCGGAGGGCGGAGGGCCTCCGAGGTGCATGGCGAAGGATGCATCGGGAAGAGCGGCCAGCAGGTCGAGGGAGGGGATCCTCCCCCTCTACTCAGCCCCACTGAGGCCACATCTGGAGTGCTGTGTCCCGTTCTGGGCTCCTCCGTACAAGAAAGACAAGTTGCTGCTGGAGAGGGTCCAGTGGAGGACCACAAGGATGATGAAGGATCTGGAGCATCTCTCTGATGAGGAGAAATTCCGAGAGCTGGGCCTGTTTAGCCTAGAGAAGAGAAGACTGAGTGGGGATCTTGTCAATGCATATAAATATCTCCAAGGCAGGTGCCAAGGGGATGGTTCCAGGCTCTTTTNCGCAGCGCCGGCGCTGCCGCGGTGCCCGGCAGGGAAGATGGCGCCGTCCCACGTCCTCAAGTGCTGCCAGAAGGTGCTGGCCTGGGTGCCCGTGGCCTTCATCGCCCTGGTCGTGGCCTGGTCCTACTACGCCTACGTGGTGGAGCTGTGTGTGTGTGAGTGGACCGGGAGGGTCGCGGGCGCCGGGAGCTGCCGGCCGGGCGGGCAGGACCCTCCGCCGGCCGCCTCCTCCCCTGCGCCCCGGCGGGTTCGCTTCTCCCTGCGCCCGCCTCAGGCTTTCGCTCAGGCGGCGGGAGGAGACCCTGCCTCGGGCGCTCCCTCTCCCTTCCCGCCAGGTTTACCTGTTATCCTCCCG
>VYXC01005179.1:248873-351491 GCA_013397175.1 Platysteira castanea | reverse complement strand
AGAAGTTTCACCTCAACATGAGGAAGAACTTCTTTCCCTGTGGAGGGTGGCAGAGCACTGGAGCAGGCTGCCCAGGCAGGTCGTGGAGCCTCCCTCTCTGGAGAGATTCCAAACACACCTGGACGCGTTCCTGTGTCACCTGCTCTAGGTGACAGAGGTGGCAAAGCAGGCAAGGGAGGGTTGGACTGAACGATTTCCAGAGGTCCCTTCGATCCCTAACCGTTCTGTGATCCGGTGAGGCGTTCGGCACCCCGAGAAGGAGGCGGTGGCGGGCGCTAGGGCCGCCCCTCTCCCGCCCACTGCGGCCCGCCCAGGGCCCGCCCGGGGCCGGCTCCGCAACGNCCTCAGGCGCCTCATGGCGGCGGGGTCCCGGCCCGGGGCTGCTCGTGGAGATGGGGGGAAGGGGTTCGGGGTAGAGGAGGAGGCCCAGGAAGGGGGTCCGGAGTGCATCGTCTGGGGACAGGGACTTCTCGAGGGCTCAGCCCCTCGTGTCACCCCAGGAGAAGTTTCCCCTCTATTTTACTGTTGTTCATCCATCTAATGTATCAATTAACTCCTTATGGGTGTATAGAGGAGTCCCCTCCCTCCTTTTAATTAAGAAGCCCGGTGCCATTGAAGCATTATGAGGCTGGAAACATCCAACTTAAGCGGGCTGGGGAAAGGATTTAGGGCTTACGGGGTTTTGTCAGGCCGTATCCAGGCTTTCTGAACGAGGGCTCGTCTTTATATAAATCTGACTTGCAGCCGATGTCGGTCAGGGTGATATTTACCCTTTACTGTCTTCAGGAGGAAGGTTCAGTTCAGGAGGATGCTGGCTTTCTCTGGGCAGGGTAAATGGAGAGGAGCTGTGATGTGCAGTATTCATCAGACTTGCTGAAACTTGGAAGCAGCATAGGAAAACTAAGGAACTGGGTACTGAGCATTTGATGTATTCAAGTGGGGAAGCTGAAATGAAGAAGAACCTCAGAAGTACGAAGAACTATTTTAAGCTACAGATAGGTCTGTCTATTATCTGTAGGTCCTGGTACTACTTGTTATTTGTGTGAACTACATACTTTGGTATCCCTAGCTAGAAAAAACAAACGGTTTGCATGTACTTTATATTTGGGTAAAGTGGTACAGACAGCCTTCCATTAGAAATAACCAGTTCGGTTTTTTTCTGTGATGACTTAGTATTTTGGATAACTTTTCTGTATGCTGATGTTATTTCACAACCTTTTGTATTTAGAGATCTGGACCAGAACATGAACCACTGGCAAAAATGTTATTTGAACTTTAAATAGTAGAGACATAGCTGTAAAATAATACTTGTTGAGGTACTATGTGAAATATTGACATGAGATTGTTGCAAATATGTCAGTGTATCCAAACTTACCAAATTACCGTTGTTCAGTTGTCTTTGTGAATAAATAAGTTTTCTGGAAAATCATGCTTAAAACTGTAAACATTTGAAAACAAATTTGAGTCAGTCTACTGGAGGTCTGGGGCGTGGGTAGATGTAACAGTAGCCTCTGAAAGGGGCTGTGTGAGGTTATAGACTCACATTTTACAGGTTTTCTGTACCCACTACAGTCTAATTAGTATGACAAAAGGCAGATTAGGGCTATTCCTAAGAAAAGAACAAAAACTCTGGGATTAAGAGACTTGCCTAGGGTCGAACAGGTGGTCTCTGCTTGAACTGGGAACAGAGCCTCAAGCTCTGAGTCCCAGCTGTGTCTTGATCAGAACTGGGTGCTGGTGAATTATTTCTCTATCATGGACATAGAGAAGCTGCAAAGAGCCCTTCATAAGGGTCATAGAGTTCATAAGGGTCTCGTTTGTGTGAAAATTATTGAGAGAGTTGGCTTCTGTTGATGCAAGAACTTTTGCATGTCTAAGTCTGGTTTCTAGAAGACTGGTGCTTTTTCCTCACAAAGCAGCTTTATTAATGTCTGCACATACAGGCTATTAAGAAAAAGTGTCATTTAATAAGTAAAGTGCTTACTGACTTCTGTTGCTGTCACTGAATTTTTCAGTTATTACTTGCCAAATCATGCTTGATGACCAAGGATTTTATTTGTCTGTGAGTTTTTTCTGTTGTGAGTTTGGAGTTTTTTGTTGTTTGCTTATTTTTAACCAGTTGAATTTTGTTTACTCTCTTGAGAAAAAGTCATCTCACCAAGGGAGAGGAAAAGGATTTTAAGTTTGGGTCTTTTTTGCATTGTGGATTTTTTTCCCTTTGCATGTTTTTACTCTGCAGTTGAGTTCGAACCAGGATTGAGAGGATTTATAGCAAAATACAGGATTTTCTGTTTGTCTTGGCAGGTATGCTTTCTTTCTGCCAGTGCTCCCTATGTTCTGTTTGTTTTGGGAACTACTGCACTGTGTACTACAAAGAAGAAGAGCAAGGATGTGCCTCCAGCACATGGCTTATGAATGAGGCCTTTGCAGATGTTCACATGGGGCGGGTGCAAAAGCAGGGCTTATGGCTTTGGTAGGAGGCTGGTGTGTGCCTTGTAAAGGAAAGAGAGATGGAGGAAGGGAAGCTTTACAAAAGAGGAGACACAATAGAAAATTTTGAGTAAATACTGAGTAAAAGAGAAATTGAAACCCCACAGACACCAGTGTTTTTCAAAAGGTTATTCTTGAAAATTCGATTACTGTTAAGATGTGATGCTGACAAGGCAACAGGAGGAGGGAAACCCTTTATTTCCCCAGTTATAACGTCTTCCTGGTTTGGTTTTTTTTCCATGTAGTCCATGGTCATTTATTAAAGATTAAACATATATTCAGTTAGTAGATCAAGTGGGAAGCTAGGCTTAGTGTAGTATCATAAAATATTCCTAATGAAGTAGAAGATGGTAAAGTTGGGGCTTTTTCTTTCATCACCTCACTCTTTTCCTTTCAGTTTTGCTTCTCCGTGCTGTTTGCCCCACCCTCCTCTGATGGGGTGCGCAGTTATTGCTCAATGTCTTTTGGTGTCTGATGGACTCAGACTTACTCTGTAATTCACTGCTAGTATGTATTTACTGGGTTATGTCTCTTCCATAACCCTAAATTATATTACATACTGGCTGTGAACACCGAGGAGGACTGGTGTGGGTAAGATGAAAGGAGACTCATGAGCTTGTCCATGGTTTTTCCTCCCATGGGAACTGCCAGCATCCTTCTGTCTCTCTGAAGATGTTGAACACTGGCTTGTTTAGACCACTATTGCTGTGTAGTTGTGATCCATCAAATAAATTAGCTATTAAGCTAATTGGTAAGATGAAAACAGCCACATATGTGTAAGTTGAGGGAATGTCAGCAGAGGGTAAAAATTCAGTGAACACATGTAACCGAAGGAACTGCAAAAGACTCAAGGCAACGTCTCGTTCAGAGGGCTTTTTTAAGTGCTCCGAAGTAGAAAAATATGAATAAACACTTTCTTACTAGATTATTTCTTCTTTTCACATATGACTTGCCCAGAGCTCTGTTTGCAAGAAAACACACCTAGCAATACCTAAAGGATGTTGTAAAGTAGCTTTTTGTTAGTTTAAAACCATTTCATGTGTTCCTTTGTGCTATCAAAACATGTTTTGCTTTTAACAGTGCTGTTGTAAACAATGGCTATATTATGCTGTTGCTGAATTGGACTAATTGTTTTTGCTTACCACATCCCTCAGATGCTCAGAAAGAGTGAAGCGCTTCTCTCGTGGTTCACTTTCATTTATGGTTGACTTGTATCTTATTTTCTATCCCAAACATTTTCATAGGTGATGGGCTGTAATACAGACTGGTCAGAGGGTGGTCACAAGACACTGTTTTGACACACGTAGTTGGAGTTGGTGGGTGAAACAGCTCGTTTCTTACAGGCAACCGTTTTGCTAAAACACTAGTAGACTTTGGTAGTGCAGTCTTGCACTGAGAAAAAGAGGAGGAAGTTAACTTTGAGTTGTCTGCATCTCCTAACTAAAATGTATTGACTGGTGTTATTAAAAAGAAAAAAACAACTAAAAATCCCGATCAGGTTAGCTTTTTCCTTCTATACTGAAAACTCTATTTTCTGAAAGTCACAGTCCTGACTCTTCTCCTGGGCCAGGAGTTTCAAGGATAATGACTTGTTTTACCTATTTAGTAGGCTTGTGAACGTATGAATGTTTTCATGCCTCAGGCTGTGCAAAGTATGGAAGACTGTAATTTTGAAAGCTTTGGGAGTAACTAGTTGTGTATTCTTTTTGTAGCATCTAGTTGCAGAAGGTTTGCTTTTTTTTGATACAGTGTAATGTCTAGGGTGTCTAAAATCCTGGCAAACAAGGCAGTTTGTAATTTAGAATGCATAACTTCATGTTAATAGTACAAATTATACTCCTTGCTGTTCCAGGAGACTGCAATGTCTCGTCAGTAGGGAGCTAGCTCTGATTTCCCCAAAGCACAGCCCTTACGAGAAGCACATGGTGATCTGTTGTAATGCTCCCATCTGAAGATTGTCTGTTGCATAAACAGAGAGAAGGTAATTCCATCTGCCTCCTCCAGAAGAAATCCCTACTGAAAATGCGAATGCAGTATCTCTCAAGCAATTGCAAGGTGATACCAACAGCAGTTTTGATTTCAAACTACAGAAAAACCTGAAGTATCAGCACTGAGGTACAACATTTGCACATTAAACATGTAAAAAGCATTCCCGTAGGAAAAGAGGGTTACCTTTCAAGAAAAGGAAAGCAAATTAAACAGGTTAGATCATTAGTTACTGTTAACTATGTTTACATGCCTCTCATGAATTTAAAAATAGAGAAATTGAACCATTCTGCATACACTTCATTTTGTTGTAATCTCTCAGCAGAGGCATGCATATTATCATCTTAAATGAGAACCTTTTCTAATATTGTAAATAATTAGAATTCCTGTTGAGGTTGTCAGACTGAATACAAATTATTGGAAAACTAAGTGCTCAGCTTGAGGAGAAAGATTATCTTTTATGGTGCCTTGCACTGTATTGGTCATACTAGTTTATATGGACAGGTGGGCATGTGCCTTTTATATGAAAATGCAATCTGCTCTCTTGGCAGTCCTCTAATGAAAAAAATGTTCCAAGTGCAACAGCCTGGTTTCTTTAGGAGTTGTCTTGTGTCTGCTATTTCTTCTGTCATCAGAAGGAGTCCCTCCCTCTTCTCCCTCCCAGCCCTCTATCTGCAGTGCCGGCCCCAGCCCCTGCATCTGCTAAACCACTCCTGACAGCTCTGCAGTAGTTGGCATCTTTCCTTGAGCCCTAATTACCATTTGGTCGAAAAGAAGTGTGGTGCGGTGGCCAGGTTGGATTTTGCTTGGCTTGCTCAGGGGACTAGGCAGAAAATGAGCACCTGAGCTCAGAGCAGCTTTCTGCTAACAGGGAGTGTGGGTTTGTCTCTTCTACTGTCCAACAGCTTTGATGACACTCAGTGGTGCACACTTTGTGTGAGACCTACACTGAGCCTCAACACTTGTCTGAAACTGGTCCGTGGGCAGGATAGTTTTGGAGTAGGGTAGAGAAGGGGCTTAGGGAAAGCAAGGAGCTAAGTAAGTGTCAGAGCCAAAGCAGGAACTCTTCCTGTGGTTTTACTTTCTTGTAGCCACGATGCAGTGCTTTCTGACTGCCTTTTAGATGTGGACTATAAAGCTTTTCTTCTTGCTTTGAAAGGGCTTGAGTAGCATTAGTATTTAATATTATGGAAAATAACTTCTCTCAAATTTTTCTCTGGTAACAGCAGTAGGAGATTTCTGTATGTCTCTAGAGTTAGAACAGTGGTCTAAATGTCACTTTCATTTTTAATCAGGGGTTTTATGTTACTTCATCACTTATGAGTCTCTATTTTCCTACAAGACGGTATGTATAAAAGGACCAGAATTTCAAGTGAATATTTTCAGTAGACCTAACTTTGAGGTCATTGACCCTCTACATACAGTGAACTTCAGGTTTTCTGTCTGTTGAAATTTCAATAATTAAAACTTTGTTCTCTAGAGGCTCATATTTTTATGAGTTAATGTAATAGGCTTTTCATAATCAAAGAATTTACAGTGTTAAAAGAGGGGTGTCAGAGCTGAGTTCTCGTATACCTGTGATAGTTGAACTACGTGGATAGCACTGGACCTGCTTTTACTCTTGGAACTCGAGACAGTGATGGAAAATGGGAGTAAGATAGATTCTAGTTGTATGCCTAGAATTGTGCCTGTAAATGCTGAGGGTTCATGTCATTCATTTTGCACCCATTCAGTGCATTACTGTTTGTTCAACAGTTTCCTACAACTGTAAGAGTTTATGCTGGTTTAACATGTACTTTCCTTACAAGTGTTACAAACTGTAGGTTCCTGAAACAGCTTTTATGGAGTTTTGATATCAGTCATTAACTTCTTCCAGCTGATGCATAATCTTTCTGTAATAAGATGAGTATACGTTTTTTTCTCATTAGAATATATGAAATTTAATAGAAACATTTGGGAAGTAAGCACAGACTACTTTTTCTTGTGTAAGGTGAATCTCCACCAAAGTGTGAATCAGGTATAAAACAGATAATGAGATTGTAACAAATTCATTTGTTCTTTTAGCCACTTACCCAATATAACCTCCTTCTGCTGTCACTAAACTGCTTTCTGTGGGATGTGCTTAATTCTTCCTCTCCTGTATCAAGAAACAAACAAGCCAGATTTTTCCCATTCTTCTGCTTTCCCTCCTCCCCACAATCTTCAGTGGAATACCTAATCTTTGACTATCTTCTCTTATCTGTGCTAGAAGTCAAGTTCCCCCTCTGCAGCATTTCAAGCCTCTGCTTTTCCTTTTTTTTCCAAAAGACCAAATGGTTCATCTGTTCCCTTTTCATCTTTTCTTTTGACTCTTGAAGTTGTCTTGTGAGGTTGTCAGAGACAAGTGGATCACGGGAGCAGCATGCTTTGCCTTTGCAGTTTCTGCAGCAGTCTCTCTGATGCTATAGATGGTGCAACATTGTCTTCAATATGAAGCGTGGAACCATTTTAGTCATATGATCTACAGAGAGTTCGAGTAAGGGTTTCAAAGCAGCAGTTTTTATTTGTGGTATTTCACTTGTGCATCTCAATCTGTGTTTGTCTCCAGTGTGGGAGATTCTTGTGCATATCTTGGTGAAGTGCTAAGCACAGAGATAGCTGTTTGGATGTGGGGGTTTTTTTTCCTTTTTTTAAACCTTTTTGTGACAAATTTTAGAGCTGCAAGTAATTCATTTAGAATTAGGCAAGCTGCCAGTGCAGAGAGAATGAAACAAAGTTTAGATTAAATTTAAGTAACCTTGAAAGAAACAGACATTATTTGTTCGAGGAGACTTAGACAGATAGTTATTGTATAAGGTGGTTTGCAGTTGTGTGTGGTGGACTTAAAACTTATGTCAAGTGCCTCATCTACTGCCTTGTCATGGGTGTGACTGCATCCCCTGTTAGTGTACCATTCATCATGACAAGTAGTCATTGCTTCTAGCTTTGTCAAGTTTGGATTAAAAAAAAAGAGAGAAAGGAAGTGTATTTCCACAGTGCTGCGTTTGAAGGTTTTCGTATCTGTTGGTTTGTGATCTGCAGATTTACCCTGAACATTGCAAAGGAGCCCAAAACTTGGAGCAGAGTTTGGTTTCCATTCTGTTTTGAAAAATCTTGTGTGACTAACACTCACATGGGCTTTTTTACAGTATTTGAAAAAGCATGCAATGTATGCATAGGATTTTTGTGGGGATGTTTTGTGTTTGTATATTTTTATCTGCTGCTCCTTTAGTTTCGTGTTGGGGGGGTTTTAAATAACTGTATTTTTTTAAAAGCTCGAGTTCAGCTTAGTAATTGCATACAGAGATATTATGGCTATGTTTCATGGTAGATGCCTGCTAAGATAAAGCTAAAGCAGCAAGTGGTGCAGAGAGTAGGCTTGAACTTTTCTAATAACTCATAATTTAGATGAATAATAAATTTTGACAATGGAAAGCTTAAAGACCATTGAATATTAGATTCAGTTATTTTTCTTTTTTGTGTAGCTTTTTTCTGTTAACATCCTCAAACTTGTAAGTATCCTATGTTTCTCACTACTTCCCACACTTGGAGAACCACTTAGGAAATGCTATTGCCAAGTTAAGAGTGGAAATGGGAATCTGTTTGTGAGCAGAAATGATGGTCTGGGAGAGCTTTTAGGCACATGCAGGGCCTCAGGAACTGTACTTCCGTGCCTCAGCTGGCTGGTTTTGTGATAGTCTCCTGCCACGTGACACTGCTCTCCTCTTGCTGCACGGCTTCTCTGGAGTCTTTATGCCAGCAGATGCACCCCTGGTCCCATCCCATTTGATGTTTCTGTGTAGCCTCTCAGGAGACAACAGGTTCAAGGGTCTGGGCCAACTCACACCTAGACATAAGTGTTCAGAAGTAATCACTCTCCTGATGTTACTTCCTACAACTCTCTGTGGTCGCTGACTTTTGTGTTAAACCAGCAGCAGTCGGTTCTTGGACACCACAAGTGTTAGTTCCCACCAGAGTGCCCTACTCGAGTACTTCACCTGCAACCAAGGATGTTCTTGCAACTGTGTTAAAGCATATGATCACCTAGGAAGATGACAGAAGTTAATTCTCTTAGTAGGAGTCATGCATGCATCAAGCCCTGCTTGTTTCTTGTTAGGCAGCATGCCAGCCCTGCTGTGTTACATCTGGTGCTTTGCCCTGGGAGCCCTGATGCACCTCTGAGGAGCAGCAGGGAGAACTATTTCTCCCCTTGGCACACACTGCATTAGGATTTATAGTATTCCAGTTGACCTTCTCAGAGTCTTGAGTTAATGCTTTCCAAGAATATGTGGTGAACTGTCAGCAGGCAGGTGAGCTCTGAGGATTTTTTTGGTTTTATTTATTTGCTGGAAGCAATAGTTACTGAATGAGAGCTCTATAGATGATAGGCTCTGCTCTTTCGTATGCTTGCCTCTCTGTTAACTCTGGAATACAGCTAAGATTTAGTCTAGATGTTCTGGAGTATCCAAAAATCCCTCTACAGTGGCTCGTACAGTCTTTGTGCTGTCACTTTTTCATATTCCTAAGTAGTCTGGTACTTAAATGAGACCTGGTGCAACAAAGTGGTGTCCTTCTGGTCTTGTCCTCTATCCATAACTTTCTGTACTTTTATTACCAGTGGTTTTTTCTCTCTGCAGCACCTGGATCTTTTTTAATGTGCCTGGGGAGTTGCTGTTATTTCTTCCTTTTTTGCAAAGAAACTAGAGGGTGTAGATTTAGTTACAGTCAAGCTTTGTCTCAAGATGTTTCAGTCTAAGTAAGGTTTAATGTATAACATTTTGTTTTACAAAAAGAACAAGCAGCAAAACCTCCAGCATCAAAAGATGGCAGTATTTGTTATCAACCAACTTGATAAGCCGTATATGAACAGATTCCCTAAATCACCATGAGAAGTCTTTAAACCTTTATTTATTCCATACATATTTTTATAATAAAAAAATAAAATACTAAGTATTTATTAGTATTTACAAGTCCAGTGTGTTGGAGACCGGAATTCCCCATCACTAGTCTACCACAACTAATATACTTGTTTTTAAAGTACATGTTTTTCAATACAAAACTTCCTTAAAAGCCTGTGTCCAGGAGTTTGGCTTATTAATATCTGGATAGGAATTCATGTAAATTACATTACTGGCTCCTCTATTGTCAATATGCTGCTGGCTGAAAATTAGCTTTTATCATAGGTAGTTCCATATTTAACCTCTGGTGACAAATACCAATCAAACCTGACCAATGTTGCAAACTTAAAACTTCATTTAGGGAATCCACTGACACAATGCATGGGAGGAGGTCCCCTTGCTGGGCAGTTTGATTTCTTCCATTACTCAGTGAACTTGGTGACAGCAAAATCCTCCTCTCAGAAAATGGAGTGCCTAATACTTTGTAAGGAGATTTACAAGGAGATCTTTATCCACAGAGTTTTGCAAGGAGATTTTATCCTGACATTTGGGGAAACACTTACTGCAAGCTGGGTCAGTAAGTAAGCAAGGAAACAACTGATTTTGGGAGAGTCTGAAGCCTAACCTGAAGAAGGTGCCTGATTAGCAAAGCAGGTCCCTCCTGACTGCTGACCATTCTCACTGCTGGGTGAGGGTTCAGGTCTGCAGGTCACAGCAGCTGTGTCTGGAATATTTGTTCTCCATGAATTGACACCTCTGCTCTTTTCTCCATGAATTGACTCCTACCATCATAACCTCACAGCTGTGTGGAATGGATAAATAAAGACTGTTGCTTATTTTAATCTGTGTGGTGTAAAAATAAATGGATATACTAGTAATGTCCTGAGCCATAAGACAGTCAGCTTTTGAGTGACTTTTATATTCAAGGCAGGTATTAACTGGCAGTCACAAACTGCAAGTTTGTGTTCTTTTTATCAAAAAGAATTGGTAAATTGTTAATTACTTGGAAAATACTGTTATGAAAATATATGTCGGTTGGGTGGGATTTTTGCTTGCTTTAGTTTTTGCTTTAAATATACTGACAGTTTCTGGTATGACCTGCAGAACACCTAATCTTGTGCAGGGTGTGTAAGACAGCTCTGTACAGCATAATGCCGCTGGCAGTTTGTCAATACCAGCTGATTATCCTCTTTGTCACTCCTATCTCTTGCAAGTGTCCTAGTAGTGTCAACTACAGAGCTACTGGAGTTACTCCTCACACAAAACGCATTTTCACGTGTGCAGATACTTGAGTGTAGTGTTACTATGGGCTTGATCTGGCCAGCCTGAGGATAAATACCTCTCCTTCAAATGTAAATGTAATTTATTAGTGGTGTGGACATTAGCTAGCTCCATTCAGATGCTTCTGAGTTTCCATGCCTTTCTGTCAATTCTGTTCTTTCCTATTCTCTGATGTGCCAGAGAGCACAGCTCACTGACTGATGCAAGTAAGAGCCCTCTTTGTCTTTTGTGAAGAAACCAGGCTTTCTTTTGGCTCTGTCTGATAGCTTAAAGGCAATATTGGAATCAATTTATGCACAGCACTTCCATGCTGCTTCTCAATAAAGCTGTTACTGTTACGATAAAGCAGAATTTTTGGTAAAGAATTAAATGAAGTCCAGTAGTATAAGTAACCAGCTGAAAAAAGTGTGTAGAAGTAATGTTAGGGCTTAAAATAAATCAAAATGCAAATAGAATGAGCAGTGTCAATAGTGATTAAATAGCTGAAGAAAATCAAGTTACATTAGGGGGTTTTTGAACAATTATGGTAAATTGAAAGTGAGTAGTGCTTATTGGGGAATTGGACTTTTCAGGAACAGCAAACCTGGTACACTGCTGGAGCTGAATGCTAACTTCATATGTAGAAAAAGCCTTTCGTTATTTGGGCTGATAAGTCTCTTAATACACTGTAGTTGGTGCAGACACAAGTGTGGGACTGAGGTTAAGACCTGGCAACACTTCCTTCTGCATGCTGACCAGGTGTAACTCTTGGTTTTGAAGTAATTTAAAAAGTGCAGGCACCCTTGCTGAAAAGACCATTAAGAGGCCTTTGGTATAACTTTCAAGAATATTCTGTAGATGCAGAGGCAAAGAGCCATCTGTAGGATTTTGTGGGTTCCAGAAGTCATCTGCCTTTGTAGCTGGGGAAGTGGTAGCACAGAATTCACTGTTCCCATAATACATGGCAGAAATCTTCCCAGTTGTCATAGCTAGATTCATTGCTAAATGTAACTGAGTACCCAAGAAGTATCTTGCATTGCTTATGCTAATTTCTGCTGTGGAGTGTTTGTATTTATGCATATACTCTCTACATTGAGGCTGAAAAGACCTTGGCTAAATAAAAAGCTGCTTAGTTATTGTGATAAGTGAATATTTTCTGGGCAGCAAGCCTCTGGCTGCTCCAAATTACTTGTTCTAGTGAAAGAATCATGTTCATATTGTGTAAACCATAAAACAATTAATAACGATGGCTGGTAACAAATACCAGAAACGTTCTGCAGTGCAGCTTGAACTGCCTTATTTGAAATATTAATTCATTTTATCTGTCCCTGTGATAATGCTGCTTTGAATCCTGTAGCAATGGGCATGGCGATCATGAGCATACGAAATGGTGTCATAAAACACAGAGCATCCCTCTTTGTGCCAGAGTGTCTCTTCCCTGGCTGCATTTTCTTCCTCCTTTCTCCTCCCACCCCAGATTTCTCATGCACATGCACTACCTGCAGTGCCTTTGAAGGCATCATCTTGTGATCACTTGAAATCACAAGGCAACTCTCTCAAGTGCTCTTGCTGAGCACGGGGTTTGTGAGGAGTTTGGGCTCTGGCTCTTGTGCTTTAAGGCGTTGGCAGCCCTGACAGCATTTCCTTCCCCTCCCATGACTGTGCGTGACCCAGGACAGTGAGAGGCCACTCACTGCCATTCCCCCTTCACCCCTGCAATGCCCTGCTGTTTGTGGTCACACAAACTTGCCTTCACTGGTAGCTCAAACATGACCCCAAGTGTCTGTGAAGGCAAGTGCTCGCTCTTGCTGTGTTTGTCTGCCAGAGGGGGTGGGTAGATGGTTAAGAGGAGTAACTTTATACACCCTTGCAGCAAGACTTGTCCACCACAGGTCACACCTCTGAGACAAGCATTGTGCTAGACCTGGCTGATGGTGCAGCCGTGCTGCCAACCAGCCCCAGACAGTGCTGCTGCTGAGGCACATGGTGTGGCAGTGTGACTCTTCATGCTGTCTCAGCACAAAGGGCTGTGGAGCCACTTCTCCTGCAGCACCATTCTATAAAATGTGGCTTTCTGAATCCCCTGGCAGTGCACTGGGAGCAGGGAAACCTCTGTCCTATTCCTGGATATCTGAAGTTGAAATATATCCATCTAGCATCATATTAAGATAAAACAATTCTAAATTCATATGGCTCAAATTTCTGCAAAGGACATTCATGGTGGCAATTGAGTGTGTGATTCCTAGGCTCCCATAGCCTCTTAGCAGAGACCTGGCAGCACCTTCCTGCGTTGGCTTTTGGCTACATGGATCTGTCAGTTCAGTCATCTTGAGTCATTTGTCTGAAACAACTCCCAGCTGTTAAGGGAGGAGAGCACCTAGTGGGTGCCTGCCAGTTGGGAAATAAGAAATAGCTCAGTGTGGAAAGGTCACAGAACTAAGGCTTTTAAAGAACAGTGGAGAAGTGCTAAGGTCTTCATGTTCTGTTGCTGCCCCACAACAGAAGCCAAATGAGTATTTGCTCAAGGAAATTTACTCATTGTCCTGCTTGTATCAGTAAATAGTGTTTCTACCAGCTTCTTGTGACTGATTAAGGTTTGCATTTGCAAATGGAAATTATGTAACCATAAATCTAAGTTACACTTTCAATAAAATGCCATTTTCTGAACAAATTGAACATGTGAGATGATGTCAGTGGTGCTTGCCTTTGCAGACAGGGCAGTGCCTGTGGGGGGTTTCTGTTTAATTTCAGTACTGGTAACTTCAGGAAATATATAGCTGTATGTGCATGTGTGTATATACACACATACGTATGTATGTATATACATATGTATGTATATTTATTTATATATTATTTATTTTTATCCTTTTCCTTAAAAGCTGAGGAAAGTTAAGGCTGTGCATCTGGTGAAGGGATGCAATTGCACATTTATCGCTCCTTCTTCCCACCCTTGAGGAATGTCAGCCAAAATGTGAATGTTACTTTGAAATTTGTGGAAAGGCTGTAATAACCGAAGTATGACTCCTGCTAAGAGCCATTGTGGGCGTGGATGGGGAAATAAGCATAGCACTTCAGTAACAAGATCAGTTCTTGTCCTTTGCTGTACTTCTATATTAGTTGGAGTTGAAGTTCTTCCTCTGCAAGAAGCATATCTAGCTATGGTTGGAACATGCCTTTTAGGGGAGTAAGAAGTTATGATGGGGGGAGTTTATTCCAAGCTTGAAGGCAAATGTCTTGTCTTTTAGCATGCCTCTTGCAAGGTCTTGGGAGGTCATTGCACCTCTTTGCCTCAGAATAGAGAGATTTGGTTTTTTCCTATTATGCGGTAACTTGGAAGATGTTTGAACACTTCATAGCAAGCCTGAAAATAAGCCTGAAACTAAAAGCAAACCAGCTCCCTAACAGGTTTTTCTTTCAGAGATGAGATATTCTGAGAGGTTTCCTTGAAGCAGCTTAAAAATGCTCCAAAAGTTCTGAAGTTTCTGAAGCTGACATTTCTATCAGTTCACACTCTAAGAGGAATGCTTCCAACAAATGACGTTTCCCCCCCAGCCCCGGTTTCATTTGTTATACAGCTAATGATGTCCCTGTGTCTGCAGGATTGTTTCCTGTGATAAGCTGTAGGCTTCTACCTCTTTCATTCTTGTGACATGGGTGAGATGAAAGATAACAGACAATAATGTGAGGGAGAGTATCTAGGAAAGTGTAACCAACAATTGGGGTCATGAAGGAAAAAGTGTCTTTGCTGCCAGGGGTGGTGCTAGGAATCTAAATCAAAACTAAGACAACTTTTTCCTCTGTGGAAGTCAAACATGCAATTTCTGCTTGTCACCTAAGTGGACAGGGTTTTAAAGTACATTTGAATCCAGCCTAATAAAAGCTGTATGTTGTATTTTGGAGGTATTTCTACAGAGTATTCTGTAGAAAGTGATCTCACATACTTCGAGTCATGTGCTTCATCTTACAGGGGCCCCAAAACATTGGGAGGTCCAGTGTGTAAGCTGCTCAGTGGACCAGCTGACAGTGTGTTGCACGTGTACATCCTTGGGCAAGTTGCAGCAGCATGAAGTTCAGTGTAGGCCTGTCTACCTCTCTTTACAAGCAGGTTTACTGCACTCCTTCCTTAGACTGATTTTGGAAACCCTGAGGTAGCCAAGGTAAAGCTCTGCACTGCAGTCAGACAGACAGGGCTTGTTCACTTTAACTCCCTTGGTGCTGTAGCACTGAGAGGTTGAATCCTTTGAAATTCTGAGGCCAGAGTGAAAACTCCATGTGCCTGAGTATGTGCCTGCTTCTGAGCTCTTTGCATTGAAGTAAACTGCACTTTCAACTGTCTAGTCATGTTTTATCCTTCCCTACCAATATCTTCTAGAACTTCATAAGTCTTCTCACAAAACCAGAAATGTAATACTAAGAAACCAATCCAAAGAATATTTTTCCTTTTGTAGCTGAGCAATAGACTGATATGGCAATATATTTTAGAATCCTCAAAAGAGCAGCTGTTTTACACCACTTACATTTCTGAATTATGGACAGTTTGTGTTAATTGCAGTGCTTAAGGCACTACCTTTTGCTGATGCATTTATCTAGTGTATAGTGCTGTTGCATCCTGAGGTTAACAGATAAATCATAAGCCATGTTTATTTTATTTAAAAAAGTAAATAAGCAAAAAGACAGTGCTGCCTTGGGATTTTCCCCCCATCACATGCCACAAACAAGAAACCATGTTTTAAAAATATTTGAAGTGAAAATGGTACTAATTTAGCAGAAGCTGGCAGCAATATCTAAGCATCAGAAGCAGTAGAGGAGAAGAGCGATAGTGAGCAAACTTGTAACTACAGGCCGGGGTAGGACCCACAATGGCAATGTCATGTTCTGTGAGTTTTTTTCCCTTGAAGTAGAGTTCAAAAGCTAGAATTGATTTCTTGGTGGTACAAGGCTTCTTGTTAGATGGCCAGCCCAGCAAATACTTAAGTCTTTTTTATGTCAAGATTGGCTATTAACTTACGTGAAGGAAGGCTTCGCTTTGTAGTATAAAGATCCTGTAAAGCTGTTCATGTGCCATCTGCTGAGTGAATTTGGACTAGTAGGGTTGCTGTTCATTTAATCTACTTGGGCATTAGAACAGTGAAAAGGATAGAACAGAAACATTTAACTTGCATGAGGCTCTGAGACAGAAGAGAACAAGGCATCTTTTATTTCATTTGAGGATGTTAAGACAGGATGGAAGTCACAAGTATTTCCATGTTGGCTTTTACCTCAAACTTCAGGAGTTTCTCAAATGAAAATTGTTTTACACAGTCTAATAACTGCATTCTAACCTAAGGGATCTATGTATGAAAGACAAATTATCTTCCTGGTGCTGTGAAGCTTTAATTAATTTTTTGAGGGTTATTTAGGGATCTTTTTGATGAAATCTCACATGTGATAAAATACTATCATTTTTTTTGTCTTGTTTTTGCTTGTAAAACCTGTTCATTATTTTGAGTCTTCAAACATTAGATTTGGCTCACAGTTTTGTTTTGTGCTGAGAGCAGAAATGAGGCTACAAATTAAGGAGTGCTTTAACCAGAATTACTTACAAAATAAGAAGTTTTATAGATAACAATGTTCTTCCACTCCCAACACAGGATAATTAAGAACTTTTTTATATTTCTTGTCCAAGGAAATACATGTTTATGAATGTGTGCAAAGGTGTTTAGTTAACATATGAGGAGCCAAATACAAAGCTAAATCTGAAGTACTTTTAATATTTAAGTTGAGCAAACAACCATATTCTGCAAGCTTATTTTACTTCTCACTTTTAAAATAATTTTTATCTTCTCCCTGCATTGTTGAAAACATTTTAACTGGAGAAATAACACATTAGTAAAATTTTAAGCAAAAATGCTCACAGGATTTGCTTTAAAAATAATTTGACTTCTGAAGCATGCAGTGGAGTTTCAGACAGAAACACGGGAGCAGGCTGTGCAAGCATGCATAACTAATGTGAAATGAAGCTGTTCTTTAGGGTTGACCTCCTTGAGTTTGAAGCCAACATTGTTTTATTCCTTAATTTCTTGCTTCTTTAGGTGGAAGGAACCAGAACCTTTTCCATTAACTTTGCAGAGGCTTCTGTGTACAGAGAGAGGGCAGATATTTGATGGAAAGGGAGGGTGGCAAGGAAGAGGGAAAAAACCCTAAAACGTGTCTGAACAAAAAGGAGTCATCTATACATAGAGATACCATCTCATTATGCCTCTTGTTGCCCATAAAAAGAGGCACAGTTGCGTCTAATAGTTGCAGACCCTTTCCCTGTAGGTGTCAACAGATAAGTGACAAATGCCACCTCTGTAACAAAGCAGCCCTTCAGAAGGAAGTCTGCAATGCACACGCAAGCCCTGCAGATTTAAGACTCTAGTGTGCGTCTAGAAAAACCTCTTTGGAACAGTTGCACAGGTTAATGACGGCAGAAATGTCAGAGCTGGGAGAGGCGAAGCATCGTGTAGTGAGGCAAAGTGCAGGAGGCACAGTGTGCTCTGTCAAGATTTTGCTCATGCTGGTGATCAGAAGCTTAAATTTACTGTATAAGATGGAGTCAGGAAGGATCCTTTCCTCACTTAGTTTCCGTAATTCAGTGTCTGAGGAAGGGATTTAGCAAGGGAAGTGATGTGAACACAACAACCAACAAGTACAGAAGCTATCTGTTCAGCATCATACCTGAACTGATAAACTAAGTGTGAAGGTTTTGGAGAAGCCTGAGGGCAGGAAGATGTACTAGCCAGGCGTATACAAGGTAGATTTGAACAATGGAATTTGCTGTTGGCATAAAAGGAGATGAGGCTATAGGAGATAAGGAGATGGAGAGATTTTAACTGTGACTGAAGAATTCAGGTCAGGGGGGAAAAAAGCAAAAAATAGTATGTGACAGGAAGAGAGAAATGGGGGGGAAGAAATTAAGAGAAGGAAGTAGGTTACATGTAACAGTTTCACAGGGATTTCTGTAGGAACTTTTAATTTCATTTTCTGCTTTCCAGTGGTACACCTGTTGGCCTAGCTGTTGACTCAGAAAAATTAGTTAGGTGCATATAAGAAGGGGAATAAGCATAAATTCTGTCTAATTATTGTCTGTGGAGTGCACTCCCTTCATTAGCGAAGGGAGCTACATCCCTTCAGCTCTTCCACTAGCTTGCCAAGCATGGGCGAGGGCTGGCAGGAGGAACACTGACTCCTGTTTTACCCCAGTGCTGGGTGGGGAGGCCCTGCTAGCACCTGAAGTATGCTTTGGAACAAGTTGACTACGTCATATAGCTCACTTTTAGCCAAACATTTAATTCTGTACGAATTTACCTAACAATTTTTTTTTTCTCTTCCAGTTACTATTTCTTCAACTGCAGAAAAAGGTAATTTTTAAAATTTTTTATGAAGATGTGAATAGCTCCTTTGCATGCAAATCCTAAGGGGCATAGAGTTTAAATGTACTCCTTTATGTGTGAGCTCTGTGTAGTAAGGAGATTAGTGCTAAGAAACAAGGTAAATATTGTACAGTTGAGTCTGTTTTGTTTCTAATACCACAAACTTGGGATGATGACAAGACCTGTGACTAATGCAAGTAATGCAACTATGATTTGCAATTATTTTTAAATGGGTACCTACTAAAAACTGAAAAAGGAGAAGAGAGAAGGAACTGCAGCAGATCCAGAATTCCATTTTCTGTTTAGGCCTGTGACCTGAAAGACTTCTGGAAGAGGATTAATTGTTGTTGAAGTGCTTAATATTTTCCGAACAGCTTACCAAATTCCTCAGAACCCCATTCTTAAGGAGTAGTTAGAATTGTGCAAAACACAACCATTTCGAAAGTGGCTACACATTATAATTTTAAATTTCCAGGTCAGGTGTTTGAGGCCTTGTTCTGAGAAATTTTAATCTTCATATTGGCTTTAGCAAGTATATGCCACAGCAGGTAGTAGTACATGGGATAGAGATACAAAGTAACAAAAAAAAAATTCTAGCATATTATTGCTGGGTTATTTATTTGGGAGTTCATTTCAGCTTATGGGGAAATATGAGTGGTAGGCTAAGCACAGATTTGTACTTCAGCTACCCACAGAGGGCTGTTTCAGGCTGGTAAGAGGTTCTCATCTCTTCAATATTTTGCAAAAGAGCACAGAACTGGAAGCTAATCTAGCAGTTTTCTTCACAGTGAACATCTACCAGAGCACTGTAAAAAGAGGGAATCTTGATGGAATTTGTTGTTTTTCAACTTCTAATGGAGAGCTGAAAGAATAGGAAAATCTTCAAAATAAACTGTAAGCCATTCAAGATATGAGCTTGTGTTACATTGGATTTTTTCATCCCATTTCACAGCTGGGCTTTACATAAACTTCACAGAATTCTGCAAGTTGCTGTTGTGGTTGCTGTTGACCTGCAGATGAATAAGCTTTGCTTTCTAATTTCTTCTGGAAAAGCAAGATCCATGTCACAGTTAAGGAAGCCTGGCAATGTTTGTGTCACATAGTCAGATCTCTGTTTCAAGTGCAGTGCCTATCTGACTGAAACAGGTTCTTCTAAATCTACCAGGGAAGGAAAATGTGAGATTAATTAATGAGAGTGACAGTATCACTGGAACCTGTTAGGCTCTTAACAGCCATCACCTACACGCTGCTTGCACCTCCCATTCTGAATCATGTCACAGGCATCCTGTATGCATAAATTTATCAACCATGAAGGTTGATTTTAAAATGAGATGTGAAGTCTTTTTTTGTTTGAAAAGAAAGCTGGCATAAGTTTTCTAAAGTTCTTAAAAGCCAGCTTGCAATAGCCAGGAATCAACATCAGAAGAGTCAAAAGACCAAAGTACCAGAAACATCGCTATGTAAATCAATAGTGTGCATCTTAGCAAGTGTATTTTGCTCCGTATTTCAGTGTAATAAGTACTGCAGCAAAATGATTTGAATATAATGGCAACTTTTGATTGAATTAGTGGCAATTTCTTCACCCCATTAAGGTTCACTTTTTCTTTGTAATTTTATATTCTTGTCCAGTTTTAGATCCATTAGGATAGGAGGATAAAGTCAACTCTGAACCTCTCTTAATAGTGTAATAAACTATTCTTATATACTATTGCCTCTCTGTAATCTGACTCTGTCTTGGAAGTAGTTAAGAATGATTTGGAAAAGAATGTCAAGGGCAAATCTTAGGAGGGCTTAGCATATTTTAGGAGGATTCTGAGAGCATGTCTTAAGACACTGTCTTCCTGAAGCCATAAATTATGGTATAGTATGCATCAGTGCCTTTAAAGAGAACTGACTTCACTTGGTCGCAGCATGGCACCAAGAATCCTGGATTGCCTTAGTTTAGCCAGGACTTCCTTGTGACTCTGAGTCTGGCTAAACTGACAGATAATGGCGTTTGAGGTTTTTTTATTGTATTTTCCATCTAGCTTGTAATTACAAGTAAATGAGCTGACTAGGAATGAATCGGGTTTACATTTGTACTGAAAACAGATGCAAGATGCTTCAGGGAGTAGTCTGTAGAGGAGCTACTGATACCCAAAGTGGTGGGTAGATGGACTGCTAAAGTAAAGCTGTCAAAAATGGTATCTTCCCTCCCTCTCATTTCCTGGGGAGCACTGATAGGACAGTTACATGAAATCACAGTAGGAATGGCAGCATGGGAGTAGGAAAAGAAGCAAGAATTTATTCAGAGTGAAACCAGTATGGACTGCCAATTGCAGGTTCTTTCCTGGGTGGTGCCCATTACTGGCTAATGAGTACTGACCCTTGGTTTTTAATGATGGCGACAGATTGCAAGATCTCGGTTACATGAAGAGTACAAGAGCACTTTAATAGCTGCCTCTATCTAATAAATACTGGTAGCACTGGCACAGATCTGTACCCTTGACGCAGCCGGCTGTGGTCCCTGTTATTCTGTGGTTTTTAGGGGCATTTACAGCCTGTGACAAAGCTTTGAGGTTCTGCTGTTTGATGCATTGTGTGTGCACTAAAAATAATCCTTCAAAAGAATCTGAATTCTGGGATGATTTTTATGGGCAGAATAGAACTGTTTACTGTGTAAGTTAGTTTCGCTGTGCCTTGCCCTCCCCCGTATCTCATTTCCTCTTTCCTTCTATTCAATTTCTCTTGCCCTCTTTTCCACCAAAGTTCTGCTCTGTGCCACTGATTCCACTCCAGTTTTACGTCCTTTTCTCCTCTCTTCCAAACCATTTTCTCATGCTTCAATTACTTAACCACACTGTGTTTGAATGTAGAGTATGTTTTTAATAAAAGACAATTCCTAATTATGTAGTGCCTGCTGCAGTAATACACAAGTTCTTTCCTATCAGGAGACAGTTATGGGATGGCTTTAGAAAAAGGTTTTGCTTGTTGCATTTTCAGTCAGCTCCACAGCTGAAAATTTGCCAAATCTGCCTCTGAGGTTGGAGGAATCAGAGGCAAAAGTAAAAAGCATAATTCTCTGAAGAAAGTTCAAATGCAGTTTGTTTGTTTTCATTGCAATAAACAGTGAACATCCTGAAAGATGATAAATTAAAGCCATGTATTCTGTGACTGTGCACAAGCATTTTCTGAGCTGTTGGAGGTTCCCAAAATTTTGAGCCTTTTTTGCCATCCATGAAGTACATCATACAGCTTCCTAAAGGACTCTTTATCTGTACAGAAAAGTAGGTCAAGTTTCCTACTTACTGCAACTGAAGATAATATAAATATTTAATATGACTTTTCTAAGACTTGCTGTTCTGGCACAACTGATCTGTTTCCTCTTGAAAAGTGATAAAAGAAACCATTAAAGGAAACAAGATTGGAAGGAGCTTCCTGGGTTGTAAGGTCTGGATTTCTGGTCTTTAAGACAGCCATATAACACAGACTCATTAGTAAATTGACTGAGCTCCCTACTGAAGCCAGCTACATTTTGTTGCCACTGTGACTATAATAGGACTTTTCCAGCTTGTATTTCTTGGATGATTTGAAAGAAAGATAATAAGAAAATCCTTAACTCACAGCTGGTGTAACTGGAGTGCAGTACTCTCCAAATCCCTGTTTGGGGATTTTAACTGTCATTGATGACCAGTGCCTTCTGTAATGACACAGTACTGTGCTGTTTCTATTAGTAGTAGAAATTAAATTGAATTATGTAGGTCAATAAGTAATCAATTACTGTGTGATAATCTAGAACAGAATTACAGTGTCATCTTTAGCCAAAAAGGTTAGTCACTTACATGCCAGAAGTGAGGCTGTGAGGCTGTGTTCAGTTCTGGGGTTTGGGAGTTTTGTGGTTCTGAGGTGGTTTTTTTTGTTTTTTGTTTGTTTGGAGGGGTGGTTTTGTTTTGTGAGGGCTTTTTTTGTGGTTTATTTTGGTTGGTTGGTTTTTGGGGGTGGGTTTTGTCGATTTGTTTTTTCCTTCAAAATCTGTTTTGGAAAGTTCAGCAAGGCCAAGTGCAAGGTGCTGCATGAGTCAGGACAATCCCAAACACAAGTAGAAGCTGGGCAGAGAATGGATTGAGAAGCAGCCCTGGGGAGAAAGACATGGGGGTGTTGGTTGATGAGAAACCCTACGTGGCTCAGCAGCATGTGCTCGCAGCCCAGAAGGCCAAATGTGCCCTGGGCTGCACCCAAAGCAGCATGGGCAGCAGGGCCAGGGAGGGAATTCTGCCTCTCTACTCCGCTCTGCTGAGACCCCACCTGCAGTGCTGCATCCAGCTCTGGGGTCCCAGCACAGAAAAGGCATGGACCTGTTGGAGTCAGTCCAGAGGAGGCTACAAAGATAATCAGAGGAATGGAGCACCTCTCCAGCTGAAGACAGGCTGAGAAAGCTGGGGCTTGTCATCCTGGAGAACAGAACGTTCCAGGGAGACCTAATAGCACCTTCCAGTACCTGAAGGGGACTACAGGAGTGCTGGGGAGAAATGTGTTAAAGGGGCATGGAGTGATAGGATGGGGGGAGAATGACTTCAAACTGAAAGAGGGCACATTTAGATTAGGTATTAGGAAGGAATTCTTTATTGTGTGAATGGCGAGGCAGCAGCAAAGGTTGCCCAGAGAAGCTGTGGATGCTCCATCTCTGCAAGCATTCAAGGTCATTTTGTGAATCTATGATAAAAACGTTATTTCCTTGAGGAAGAGCAGCTGTCATATTTGGGGAGTGAGGGTGGGTGTTTAATTTTTTTTTAAGTGAACACTCCTAGAGTGCTAAGTGCAGTTGTTTAACCCTCCTTGAAGATCAAGGGGTTTATTTCTTGTTCTTTTCAGCTATATTCACTGAATTCTTATTTGTGTTTTATTGCAGTTGTCTACCTTGTGGTTTTTCATCTGTCATTTGTCATGTTTGTATGGTCCTATGGGAAGACAATTTTCACATCTCCTGCAACCCCCTCTAATGAGGTAAATATAATGTTAGAAGAAGTGTCAATGCCTTTTTTATAAATAGCTGAACAGTTTTCAGTGATGAAATTTGTTTGCAGTACTGTGTGATTCACCTTGCCCTCCTCATTATCTAAAATAGAACAGCATGACAGTGCATCATGAATGAAAATGATCAAGTTACTCTTAAAATACCATATGCTTTGTGTAATGACATTTCCTTATATGAAATGTGTGTTGAAATCATCGCAAGTTTGGCAGTCTTGTACAGTGCTATGCTATGAAGTAGCTTCCTTGAAACCTGAAATTTTTAAAACTGATAAATGAAATACTGTGATGACATTTTTATATTTCCTTTTTAGGCAGTTTTGACCTTTTTTGAGTAAGAAAGGGTAATAATGCAATGTATACTTATGACCTGGAGGACTGAACCCGCTTATTAGTCAAGGGTTAAGGTTTAGGAATACTGAGACATGACTACATGAAGAAGCTTTATATAATAGCAAGAGTATGCATGATGAGTGTAAGAAGTTGTGTTTTGAAAAAGAACCATATTAATTCCAATAAGCCTGAGATGGATTATCTTGTTTTCTATTTTCTCTAATGTGTGTGTATGTAAGGATTAAATACTGGCACTGAATTTAAAATACTGGCCTTCTCTTCCTTGTTTTTACAAGGCTTTTAAACTGCCTAAACTGTTTGAGGCATTGGTTGCTCTGTGGGGGTTGAATTTTTATTCTGTTTTTGGCAAGACTGACATTCAGTGCTAATGTCAACTTTAAACATTCTTGAGAAGAGTTATTCCCATGCTTCAAAGAAAAAGCAAACACTGCTCTGTAGTGCTCAATTATGGCTTAGAGATCTGTATGTTAAAGCTATAGAATATAAAGTGTAAAAAGCTAAACCCTATTCTGCTGTTTAGCTAAGCAGAAAGTCTAAATGAAGCTGTTGAAGGGTCTGGAGAGTAAGTCCTATGAGGAGCAGCTGAGGGAGCTGGGGGTGTTTAACCTGGAAAAAGGAGGCTCAAGGGAGACCTTATTGCTCTCTAAAACAACCTGAAAGGAGGGTGTAGCCAGGTGGGGTTGGTCTCTTCTCCCAGGTAACAAGCGATAGGACAAGAGGAAATGGCCTCAAGTTGCACCAGGGGAGGTCTAGATTGGATGTTAGGAAAAATTTCTTCACTGAAGGGCTTGTTGTCAGGCACTGGAACAGGCTGCCCAGAAAAGTGGTTGTATCCCCATCCCTGGAGGTTTTAAAACACATATAGATGTGGCATTTGGGAATGTGGTTTAGTGGTGGACTTGGCAGTGCTGGGTTAGTGGCTTGGCTTGATGACCTTAGATGTGTTTTCCAACCAAAATGATTCTACGATTCTATGAATTGCTAAACCTAAAAATTCAAAGGGACTTGTCTTCAGGGTAATTTTTTTTTTTTTTTTGCTTTTTCTGGAATGGTTTTGCAGGAAAATTTTAAAGTTAAGCAGGTTAACTAATTAAAATGTGGTTGAAATGGTGTTATTCTAGATTTTATAAAGCTATATGAACTAGAGCTGCTCTTAATGCTAATGCCCAGTAACTTTTACTGTCTGCTTGAATTATTCATTAATGGCAAACATATTCTGACAGTACTTTTCCTGTAGTTACAGTGATGATGTAGCAGGCTTTTTGTATTCAGCAAGTGAAAGGGATGGCTTGGGCATATGGCAAGTAATGAATTTTTTGTATATTAACTGTGGAGATAGATCAGATTTTATAAAATTTTTTTCTACAGCTAGCTTTAAACAGAAAAAGAAGAAGGGAAAAAAACTATACCACCATAACAGCAAAAAACCACACTCAAAATATTTTTGAAAAGCAAAAAACCAACCAAATTAAAAACCCCGCACCACTTTTTCTGTCTCTGGGCACATCCCTTCTGTTCATGTACCAGTGAGTAATTTATGCTGGTTATAATTAAAAACAAACATGACTTCAGAATCTCTCCATTGTGTGAGAGTGTAAACGTATGTATTTTTAGTCATTCAAATTGGCCATTCTTGCAAAACAAATAGCATCCTGTGATCTTACTATTGAACTAAAAAAAAGATTCTGCAGCTGCTGTTGTCTTAGTGTAATCCCTGTACATTTGTCCTAAGAAAGAACAATCAGCATTATACAAGATCCAGAAAGAGGAAGGAAACAAAGGGATTCTTTCTGTTTCCAGTAAGAACTGCTGGAACCTCATTGGGAATTCTGTTTGCTGTGTGGTAACAGACAACTTTTGATGTCTTTGAACATATCATGCTATTGTCCTAAGAGACTGTGGTCTCATGGCCCTATTAAGTTCTGAAATTAGAACAGAAATGTAGCTTTTCGGAAAACCAAAATCCTATCCAGGATTTTTGGAGTAATACTATGATGTTATGTGGAGAAATTTAAAAAGTTTTAAGTCTTGTTGTTTGGTTCCTTTTCTGTTCGCTAATGGTTTGCCTTGAAATGTCATCTAGAGGAAGTACTCGTTTCTTGCAACCTCTGCTTGATTGCAGGTCACAGAGACCTGGGTCACCTAGCAGACTCACAAGGGTAGTAGGGTTTAAGGTGTAGTGCACCACTGTTTGCTGGAATGCTGCTTCACATCTGTCTTCAACTTTTGATGTGAGCGTCTCCAGTTTTCATACTTGAATAAATATCGGAGTGATTAAATTTATATAATGAGGTCAAACTCTTGGTGGTGGCTGAAATGTTAAAACTTTAATTTCACCCTTCACATAGATTAATTCTCGTGTCTGGTTATTTAAAAGGGTATTATTTAAACATGTTTCATGTTTCACCCTTGAAGGGTGGGTAGGCTCAATAACTGGGATGATAATGTATGTGACAGGAGGCTTAGATTCTGTGAGCTATGAGGCATCTTGCTTAGGAAATAGCACAGGGAAATTGCAGTGACATCTTACTGCTTCCTCCTTCCTGTAAGTGGAGTCTTCATTGTTGCTTGCCAACTGACTGTAATCCAAAAGAGGAAAAAGTACAAGATGAGAGGAAAATCCATGTGAACTAATTATGCACATGTTTTTAGTAGGAAAATACGGTCATTTTAAATCACACTAAGCCAGTTTTTGTTCCAGCTGCACACATAGCATTTTCTACTCTCTACCATGAATGCTTTGTCTATGTGTCCTCATAGAGAAGGCTCTTGTAGTCCATGCAGGAAGCTCAGAGTTTAGAAGTGCTTCAGAACAGAAAAATACCAAAGAGAATAGCAATTTCAGCCCCTGCTACACAGGGCCTTGTCAGCATGCTGGATTTTGTGGGGCTTACTGGTAACTACTATTTCAGTATGTACCAAACTAAGTGTCTCACAAATGAGTAAAAGATTTCCACATTTTTCATGTAAAGGCTTATATTTCAGTGAGGCTTCAACAGGAATGCTCATCAGGCTTTACTCAGAATTTTAACACACTCTCAAACTGTACAGGCTTTGCTGGAGTTGCTTTCAATACATCTTAAGAATTTTGAGACTAGTGTTGACTATTCCTAAGTTAAAATTCCTAAGTTAAAATTCACAAAACTCTTTCAGCTTTTGTGCTGGAACTCTGAAGCCCACCACACCCCCCACCTGCCTTTTTTTCCCCCATCTGGTTTGTGCTCCTCTCTGTGTTAGAGAGGAAGTGGGATTAGAGAACTTCAGTGCCTTGTAGCAGCAAAGGACTGTTGCACTTTCCTCTTGCTTACAGTTTACTTAATTCATGCTTACTGGGAATTAAAGGAAGGTTTGCACCTTAAAACTCTCCCTGAGTCTCTGCCTTCCCTTGTGTTGAAGAGAAATTGCTATAGATAATGGCATGGAGATAAAGATTATTTTCTTGAAAATACATCCAGAAACATGGAGTTTTAAGGATCTCCTGTACTTCCTGTAGCATTCTTTTTCTTTGTTTACATGGTGCTGTTGGGTCAGTGGGTGGGGGCACCCAAAGGTCTTTTCCTTGGAAAACAAAGTAATAATTAATCTCTTCCCTCCTATCCATTTTCTCCATCCCTCCTAGTTCTGCTTGTCAAAAGCTGATAAAGAGCAATATGAAAAAGAAGAGAGACCAGAATCCCAGCAGGAAATTTTGAGAAGAGCTGCTAAAGACTTGCCTATCTATACAACAACAGCATCGAGAGGTGAGATATAAAGATAATCCCATGCTCCTGAAGTTGCTGGTTTATTCATTTGTTGCTATTGAATGAACAATATATTAAGCACATACTGCAAATGCCATGATGTTTTGTTATTTGTTTGGCCTGGTGTTTAATTTCTCTGAGAGAAACAGCAGTCCTTTTTCTGGGGATCTCAACATAAAGCCACTACTTGAAATGTAAAAGAAAAAATTATCTTCTAGAAAGCAAAGAGATGACAGCAGTTATCTCCAGCTGTGGCTATTAAAAATAAACGCAGCAAAGAAATATAGCTAAGATGGCTTGAAATAGGGAAATTCAAACGTGTTGCTCAGTTTTGTAACCATCTTTATCCCCATTTAAACTTTTCTTTCTGACCTCTTTGGGTTCAGCATGAGGAGAAATGTACTTAAGATCTTAACATACTTTTGCAGTTTAAAAACAAATAAATGTTATTTCATTCCCATCTGCAATTCAGTACAAATCTAGTTATGGACTATTTCTGCATTTGCTTTTAATATATGTAGGCATTTTATTCCAATTTATGTATAAATGGTCTGTGAAAGTGCTGTCTTATGCATATGTATATTCTTTAAAAATCTCTAGCTTTTATATGTGTATATATCTTTTTCTCTTTCTTGAAACTGGCAACCCTGTAGAGTTTCCAAAAACATAGACTACTTGGAATAACCATTGCTGAAGTTTACTGTGACGTCTCCAAACAAAGTCTAAGGACACCTGGCTCTTTTGAATACAAGCCTCCCTTTAAGAGAATCCCAGTCATAAGTTCCTGGAGTGGTCTGGGAAGCTGTTGCCAGCTCTTACCAATTCTGTTTAGCTGTAGGTGTTGGCTTTCCTCCTGTTTTCAATCCGCCTGTGCTGGTGTCTTATTTGCATTGAGGAAAGCCTGAAAAATATCCTGTTTAAAAATATCCAGGAAAGATGAGGAAGAACTGATTTACTGAACAGTCTGCTAGGTCATTGTTTGGTGAAGTGGATAGAGAAAGCAAATGCAGAAAGTTGACTTGCTGAAAGAATGTAGTTTCACAATGGGATGCCTTAGTATCCTCTGCAGAGGTGAAAGGGGGATCAGTGCAGATAAAGGATGGGAAAACTTGGGAATCAAAGACTAAATGAAAATGGACTCCGTAGAGTAGTAATAGAGTCTTTTGAATACTTTTATGTATTACATTTCTTTAAAAAATCAAAACTACGTATCATATGAGATTAGGTGCGTGACAGTCTGTGAGAACAGGTGTGGCAGGGGAGGGCAGGAAGCTCTTTTAAGATTCAGTTCATGTTAAGGGGGAAAGCTTTCATAAAATCAGATGAGTTCTACTGACCTGACCCTCGCATTTGAATACAGCAATCAGATACTGTGATCGATGCCAGCTGATCAAACCTGACCGCTGCCACCACTGTTCTGCATGTGACGTGTAAGTGTCTGAATCTGGAATTACAGATTTTCTCTTTCCTGAAATCATCACTTTAGTGTGTTCATGTCTTCAGTGGGTCAGTTCCTTGCATAGCAACAATATTATGGTTCAGCCCTATTGTCTAAAGTGGCAGAACTTTTTAGGAAACCTACTTGTAGCTTTGTAAAACAAAGCTTATATTTAAAAATAAATTATTAAAAAGTAAAAAATCATTGACAGTAAAGAAAGGTAGGTCTGAGATACCAGCACCAGCAAATGCTTACAATTGAACTGTTTCATTGCATCTTGTTTCTGTAGCACTGAAACAGGTGTTTTAATAATGCCAAAAAATGTTTATCTCAAGAATTGACAGTAGAATCACGTGCTTTTAACATTTCAAAGACATCACTGCTATTCCCTATTTTCGTTGTGAATCATCAGAGGAGTCTGCACAGATACTGAAGGCTGAGGCTATGCATGAGACTTCAGTAGGCTGAGCTTGAAGATATCTCATTAACTGAAGAACCTAATACACATCTTTTGGCTAAAGTCAAATTTGTTAGCAAATACAATGAATGTCTCTGTGTCTGAAATGTCTAGTATCTGTCTTTACATTAAAACTGGATTAAAATGGCATGTGGATTATTCAAATTACCCTTGGTGCTGCTCTTTTCCTCAGTTAGCTTTAAAAAAAAAAAGGAAGCAGCAAACAAAATGGTAGCAAAAATAGCCCTAAGGTAGACTTAGTTGAAGTGAATGCCAGGTGAACATACCTTATCCACACAACCCTGAAAGATTCTTTGGATTTGTTTTCTCTGTGTGCACATAAAACTAGTGTGGCTTAATGAGCTGGTACACAGTGTTGCTCAGTAATGTTAATTTAAGAAACTCTTCTCATAACTCTTCTGAATCTCAATTGGTCCTTTAGGGTGACAGCATGGCTGCTCTGATATAGAGAATTGGTATGATTGAGAAGGGCTTGGAAAATATATAGTAGGGCGAAATACATGAAAAATCAATAAATAAAATACAACATCCAAAACTGTAGAAGCTGAAGTTATGTCTTAGAAAGAAAAGGTATTTTTTGTCTTAACTTACTGGAAATTCTTTCTTTTAGATGTGTATTAAAAATGGACCACCACTGTCCATGGTAAGTTTCTTTTAAAATAAAATCAGTATAAGAATGATGAATTAGATGCTGCTTCAAAAATGCACTTCTGAAGTAAACCTTGATTTTCACAGTTCTTTAGTATGTGAGAATAAATCTTGTTCCTAATGTGTGTTGCAGCATAGAGTTGTAAGCCCAGGAGTCCAAATAGTACAGTTTCTCCTTGTATAGAGAAACGTTGGCATTAACGAGACCTGTGAGAAAAGCATTTCTTTCTTTTGTGTACTCTGATGTTGTTAGCAGGAGAGGAGATACCCACTGCCCTGGGAGAATCATTTCTCGATTCTAGATGATATGTGTGACCCACTCAGACAGTTACTCTTCTGCAGTTTGTATTCACTGGTAGTCAGTACAAATATTATCTGTTATCACTACGAAAAGCACTGCTACCAGTAGTTGACTTAGAGGTGGTTTTGTAACCAAAACAGCATCCACTGATATTGATGGCAAGGTTCATACTACTTTCTGTGGTGACTGCAGTTAGTTAGTAGTGGGAGATGCTTCCTGTACGGACTGTCTGTATCATAATGCTTTGCCAGCTCATGTCCTGTCCTACGGAATCACGGGGGGCAAAATTCATGTGAGAGGCCCAGATCATTCGGCCTGAGGAAAGAAATTTCCTTCAGAATAGTGGTTTAAAATGATTCTGAAACACTAGTGCCAGAATGTTTTGGACATACCACTGACATCACACACATTTTGCTCTGCAAAAGCTGAATGTATTGTGGGTTTTTTGTTTGTTTTATTTTTTGTATACCTCAGTAACCTCTTTTTCTTTCCCCTCCTTCTAGGGTGAATAATTGTGTGGGATTTTCTAACTACAAATTCTTCCTCCTGTTTTTAATGTATTCCTTACTGTACTGTTTGTTTGTTGCTGCTACAGTCTTGCAGTACTTCATAAAGTTTTGGACAGTAAGTTCTAAGGCTTTTTTTGGTTGTTGTTCATTTGTTTAATCCTGCATGTGTTATTGGAGGCTGCATCAGCATGTTGTCACTCACCATTTACTCTGTTCTGTGGTTCACTATCATTAATGACATCAATCAAAGTGACTGAAGCAGGAGAACCTTATGAATTTTGATGAATTAAATGTATTACACTGCCCAGGATGAGTAACTGGGGGAAGGAGTTTTGATGAGGACACTGCAATTTCTCTGCTCCGTCAAAATTGAATGGCACAGCTCAGGTTTTTATGAGACTGTGGGATACAGATACATAGATAAAGAAAGAACTGGCCATATCAAACAATTACATATATGTATGAGTGTATATATATATATGTATATATAAAAATAATGACAAATGTGAAATATAAATAACAATTTTATATCTTCCTAGACTTTTCTATGAGTAATCTGCTGCCAGATAAGGCAGATTAATTTGCTGGGAACTGACTGAGCTCTGTTTTGGAGTCCCTACATAGGCATGTCTGAACTTCATATTAGTGGTTTTTATTGATCTGGTGTAAGTAGAATGCTAAGATATGTACAGTGTGGATGCTGTACATCTTCCTTGCAACTATTATCAATTGTCAAATGGTTAATACACATACTTGCAAGTTAGTAGGTTTGATAACATTTATGTGAAGGCAACCATGCTTGTATGTCAGTGTTATATTGCTCCTATCAGTTTTGTTCCTGTCACATTCTGGGCTGAACAGAGTGTCTTCTGTAGTTGTTCCCTTTCATCTACAAAAACTTGTAGTGTGCCTTTTTGTCTCTAGGCTGAAGTGTTAGTGGCAGAATTCCCTTAATCCGTTTCCATTAACAAGCGTGTGAAAAATTACCACAAGTGGAAGGGTTTCAATCACATCCTTGAGTAAATAACACCGCATATTTCTTAGATGCTGGCTGCTGTCAGATTAACTGGGGAAAGCAGTCATTATCTGCAGCAGTAGAAATAATCTTTATTGGAGCAAAAGGTTGCTGCCATGTCAGGGTAAGATAAGCTTGACCATGTATTCAAAATAGCTGTACTTTGAGACAGTTGGTATTAGGTAAGTTGCAAATGGTGCAAAAAAGTTTGTTTGTGTTCATCTAAACCTGTGGGTCTGATCTGCCAAAGTACTGCATTTCTCTTAATTTGTCAGTTCTGTATAGCAGCCTGTCACTGGAGAGCAAGGAACTATGTGGGAATTGAGCTGTCAGTACTGTGAGATGAAAGCCACAAATGAGTTTATCAGTCATAGCTGGGTCTTAAAAGATTTTTCAAATTAAATGGTCTGATTCTGCTGTTCAGTCTTGCTTGGCTATAAATAGTTAAATTTTCAGTCCGTGAATGTGCCATTTCCAAACATCTGCCTGGCTGCTTTCCAGTGCTTTGTACGCAATTTCTAAGGAAACTGTAGATGCGCTCTTACATATTTACCAGTCAGTGCTTGAGCAAAAAAAAACAAAAAAAATTCCTTTGTTACCTTACTTTGTAATTGTTAGTGCAACAAAAAAGCCCACAGGACAACTGACTACAATGAACGAACATTTAATACCAGCATTTGCAGCAGGACTCTTCCAAAGCTCATCGGACACAATATTGAAGTGGACTCTTGAGCAGAGGAAGTAAACTTAAGAGGGATTATTTTTTTATTATTGATTTAGTTGTTAAAAATGCTTCCTGCAAGAATGGGCTACTTCTGAAATGTAACAATAGACAGTGTAATTGTGTACTTGCACTTCTTGCTTTCAGTTCCGGATACTTCCAAGACAGAATCTGGCGATGCCCTGATCTTACCAGTGGAGTAGGTCTCTGACTCACTTTATTCATATTAAGTCACCCACTCCACAAAGCTAAGACTCCTCTGATCTTATAAGCGATTTATTAAAGTACATTTCCAGAAAGAGATGGCAGCTCTGTAATCACGTAGGCTTACAAGATTTTGTATGTCTCTTGTATGTAAGCTTTTAGACAAGTGCTGTTGACTGGAAGGTTCTCTCTACATCTGTATGCAAACCAAAGCAGAATGCTGCTGGCACATGTGTGGGTTTGACTGCTTCACTACACCTAGCTAGTGCTTAGGTTTGTGTGATACAGCATCAGACATTGCTCTTTGGATGTTTTCTGTTGAGGCTCTCTGGATGCACAGAACCACAGAATATTTTGGGTTGTAAGGGACCGACAAAGATCATCAAGTCCAACTCTTCAGTAAATGGCCCATATGGGGATTAAAAACCCACAAGCTTGGTGTTACTAGTGCCATGCTCTAACAAACTGAGCAAATCAATGTTGTTTTTTCCCCCTCAAAGCTTGACCATAGGAAATGTTACCTTATACCTTCAGAAAGAAGTGCTTATTTTTTGCTTCCTCATGGATGTTTTTCAGCAACTGTGCAACAAACTGCTGAATATATCCAGTGTTGGAAAGAAGTATGGACTGCTTCTTGGGGAATGTAGCCTGGGGGAAGAACTTGTAATGAGGTTGTGGAGGTGTATATGCTAACTGCACAAATGTAGCAATCCATTGTTTTGCACTGTTGATAATACTTGCATAGAGACAGGATGCTCCTACGCAGATACTTGGAAACATTGTGAGACACGCACACCTACCGAATTCTTCTGTTGAAGAAAGCCTTTTTGTTTCTCACTTGCACGTGCAAGACTTTTACATAGCACCTTTCATGCTCTATGCAGAAGTGCTGAAGAAAGGTCTTGATTCTGTGCATACAATACTGGAACAACTACACTGGCTGGAAATGTTTACCACAGGCTTGCACCCTGCTGCTGGTGTTAAAATCTGTTTTGTATATCAAGGGAATGTGACTGCTTTATTTATACTCATAACTGCCTTTTCTGTACTCATGACATTTTTATGTCTACCTCAGAGGCTGTTAAAGATGAGCAGATAAAATGTCAGTTTAACCAAATGTATTTGACACAAACACCCTCATTGGCTGGACGCCCAGTGCTTGATGCCTGGTTTACACAGTGCATGGTGGTGCTTCCCAGCTTATACTTGTGTCTACTCTTATTCTTGCTGCACTGCCTCCTCCTTGAAACCATTATGTTTTCTAGTCATTTTCAGTTTCTTTCACTGTCCTCCAAATTAATTTTCAATCCTGAGTATAGCTAAATAAAGGATGTAATATGGGTCCTGGGTGGATGGCACATGCTTCTGCAAAACTTTGGTTGTATTAACAAAAGGGAGGATAAAAAAAAGGAGTGATTCCAAATCATTAGTTAGAACTCATTCCTCTTGCCTATATACTAAGGACATAGACCAGATCTGAGTTTTTTTCCAAGATTAGGCTAGACCTCTCTACTAAAAAATGAGGAACAAATCAAGCTCAAATAGCACTTTTTTATTTGAGGGGGTTTTATGACCTGATACACAATCGAATGGCTCTGTGAAGGAGTTTGTTGGGGACTCTTGAATAGTGACTGGCTTCAGCCTATTGCGTGCTAAGTAGTTCAGATTGTGTTGTGCAAATTGCTTCCTTTTGTAAAACTCTGCAGCTCTCTCACCTGCAAGTCTCTGCTTCTGTGCTGCTGCTGAGCATAATGATCTTAAATAACCAATATGTGAAGTTTCACAGTTTTTACATGCGGGCGTCATGTGGACTGCTGCTAGAACACCACTGTGAATAAGCCTGTTATACACACTCAAAGACTGCATGCTTCTCTCCAGTAAAGAATTGGCCTTTTTTGAAAGATGCTTCAGTTCTTCAACTGTCATTCAGGAAGTTACAACTAGTGCCTGAAACAGGGTAGTCAGAAGAGGTAAATGCTCCCTGGGGATCATGCAGATTAATCATGCATAATTCAAAAAATCCTCCAGGTTATAGAGCTGCTGGTTTAGGAAGATGCAAGTGAAATAAACTTAGGTTTTCTGACCCACAGAAAACACAAAGACTAAGCTGCTGCTGCTGCTTTTTCAGTATCAAAATTAACTGTCCTGAGAATTCCTTGTAGAGAATTATTTTGTTGAACTATGTCATTTCAAAAGAGTCATAGGAATTCAAGTTACAAAAATCAGTTGGGCAACTGGGGAACACTGCAGTGTGCTCTGAGGTAGAAAGACTTATGGCTTCAACATGAAGCTTAGGAATAAGCAGCAACTGGAGTATGTTGCTAGGCTGGATTTCAGGGGATCACAAAACACAACATAGCCCTGCAGGTGGAAGAGGGACTGTTGCACAAATTGTTAGTAAATAAGTAGTAAGATGGGCAGTAAAAACAAAACTGAACTTAAATGACGGTTTAGAGAGCTGGACTCTGCTTGTCATCTGCTTACTGTAGAATTATCTGATGGTAGCCAGCAATTTTCAAAATGCTGTGTATGTCTGCCTGACTCTAATGTTGATGCTTGGGCTCTCCCTAAGCTTTCTGCACAGATTAATGTAGTTTAAAAGCCATACATCTTGCCTACAACAGATTAGTTAAGTGCTAGCCTCTTAGCCAAGATACCACTCTTTAGGTATAAAGTTTGGAATTTAAAAGCTAATTTGAACCAAGCTTTCCTGTTTCTTCCTTTGTTTTCTCAAGCACTGGTTCAATTTCGGGAGTTATACTAAAGATACATCCTACAAACTGCTCTGTATTGAAGGAAATTAGGAAGAAGAAAAACTGTACTGATGCGTTATCTGGCGTTTTTTAAATGAAGAAAATTGTGCAAAGAATGGCAATTTATTTTTTATGACTTCAGCTGAAACTACATCTAATGGTAATGGATATGTTCTGAAGTCAGAAAGATTTTGTAATTAATAAACCATTACTTTATACCTCAGGAGTATTCTGAGCTTTTCAGACCTTTATGAATGGTTTCATTGTACAGAATATTGACATAAACCTTACTTGTGATGGAAACAACTAGCAAAGAAGGAAATTGGTATAGTCCTGCTGTCCAAGCTGAGCAACCACTTGAAAGTGATCCAGTCACAATCTGAATTCCAGTACTTCTATGCTTCAGTAGAAAATATCATGCCTTGGAAGTTAGTAGTGGGCTCTTGCGTACTTCTCCATTTTCTTGGAGAACAGGGGCTAAAGCTGCTGATGTGCTTTGGAAATCAGCACATCCAAGATCACATTTGCACACCAACCATTTTGTTCTTAACAAAGCCTGTGCTTTTTTCAAACACTTTGTCTTAACATAATACTAGTGTTTAATAAATTGTCTTTCTTTGCGCAAAGCTTTGCCGCAGGAAAGCTGCAGAGAATTGTCCAAAGGTAAAATATTGCTGTCATTATTTAAATATTGTTCCTACTACAATTTTTCTAGTCCAGTCATTCATGGCAGGTACTTACATCATCACAGAAGGAAGGAGACCTGTAATCTGTTGCCTGTGAACACAGGCCATGTACAGGGAAATGGATATACCTATGTGCACTTGATCTTAATTGAAATGTGTTTTAGCTTAAAAAAGAAAGTCAGTCGTAGATAAATGGGTGTACTGAATGCGCTAATGGAAAAAGCAATGGCAGTAATGTTAAGTAAATAGCTGAGTAAAAATAGCCTCTCTGCTTTCATAATGTTGTTAAAGGTCAACTGCTTAAAATTGCTGTGATTTTGAGGATATAGAACTGGAATAGTATTCTTACAAATCCCATTGGCCTTTTGAAAGTGGAAGTCTGAAAATAGTTTGGGGTAGAATCGACAGTCTGATATGGGTGGGAGTTGGTGTCTTTATGGTGGTTATACTGAAATTGTTGTTTTTCACATAGCTTTCTGTGAATCACTTCTGCCTGGTCAGACATGGCAAATTTGGTTTGCTAGGTACATGCTGGTTGTTGCTTAAACATTAGAGGTCATCAAAAATTGAAGCTGTCTTGTTTAGGACTTGTTCATGACAACCATTTCCCTTTTATGTTAATTATACCAGTTCAGAACTAGGTTCAGTATTACTACCTTGTGCCAAGAAGTGCACTTTTTTTCCCCTTCAGAGGAAGTGGCTTTGGACATATTTTCCCCATGTCTCTTTGGCTGTGGCTGCATAGTTAACATTTTCTGGTATAGAAAATGTTTTGCCTTGCCCCCTGCTGTGCATTTGAAAACCACAGATGAACATGTGCACTCACAATACTAAACCTGGGGGAAGGGGTACCCATGAGATTTAAATGCTGTTGTATACCACTTTAACATGACATGAAAGGAAAGCTGGGCTGGTGCTTTTCTTCTTTCATGAAAACTGAGGTGAAAGACCTATAGCAAACTGGGTGTGGCAGGAAATGTTCAGCAACAATACTGCCTTAGTTGCTAGGAAGTGTTAACATATTAATCTCTTTCTCTCTTTCTCCCCAGAATGAATTGCCAGATACCCATGCAAAGTTCCACGTACTATTCCTTTTCTTTGTGGCAGCCATGTTCTTCATCAGCATACTGTCACTCTTCAGCTACCACTGCTGGCTAGTTGGCAAAAACAGATCAACTATAGGTCAGTTAACTGGAATATGGAAGTTTTCCTTGTCCAGAAAAATGACAATTCCATGAGAATGTCAGGCCTACATGATATGCTATCACATATAAATTGAATTTTGAAATACTGCGCAATAAAAAGCATATTTGGTGGAAATAATTAAAGGTGACACATATGGGAAAATGAAGCCTGTGGGAGGTCCTCTGCTGGAGTCAAGCATTCAGGTTCATGATGACTGTTCATTTCTTTCGTTTGTATTTTTGAGACCTCTGAGGCACCATGCATTTTTTGTTGGGTTTTTATATAGTGTGAAGTATGTAACCCAATTGCTACTTGCCAATCTGTTGTTCTAATACTTTGAGTAACTGGGTAGCCCCTACCAAGTCTGAGGCTCTACTGTATATGAACAAGTACTACATTTTGAACTAGATACAAAGAGTATTCCTAAATCCTGTGAAAGAAAACAGACTTTATTATTAGAAAGTGGCTTGTAAAAGTGCGATGAAAATGAAAACACTGATGCACATTTCCTACATAATAAGAGATTCCCATAATTTTTATGCCTAGATGTTTTAAATGGCATTGAGCAGCATAACCAAGCTATGTGCATAATTAAAATATTTGAAGTTCTTGCTAGGAAAAACTTGAGAGTGTTTTTTGCAGTGTGTGGGGGGACAGGGACTGATGAGTATTTCCACAAGTAAGTAAGTCAAAATCTTACATCTTTCAATGGAATTTAAATTTCTAACCTCAAAAATAAGTGGATTGATTAAAAGTAAAATAATTCTCAGGTAGAAATTTTTTGTTAGAATTTTTTTCATTGGTTGACAGGAGAGTTGTTTGAATTCTTTTTCTTTTGACTTATCTACAGGTAAGGAATATTCAGTTTCTTTTTGGCTTTGAAGAAAACTTTAACATATTCCAAAAGTCAGAGGTCATAATTGGCAACACAGTACTTTATCTGCTTTCTGGATCATGATGTAAAAAGACAAGCTATTGGTGTGGAGGGAGAGCAATGAGTCCTCTCAGTTCTTGGCCAAGGGTGTAATTGGACTGAGTAGAAAAATGGTGGTGGTTTGCTATAGTTCATGTTGTGTCTGTTTCTAATGTAATAGATTGCATCTTCCTCTGATAGCGCGGGATGCTCTTAATTTAGCTTCCTAACTTGGCAGATGTGGAAAAACCTCTTCTGTATGGGCTTAGGTCCAGCAGTGCTTATGGTAAATTACCTCTAAAAGGAAAGTCTTTTGCGCCAAAGAAGGCCGAAGGAAGAGCAAGTCACCAAGGAATAAGGGATGTATGTGGTTATCTTTGGCATGCTGATGGTACTTAGCTTTGTCTCAGACTTTGTTAATGTAAAGATAGAAAGTTTACAAGGTGACTGTTCTGCTTACCTGAGTTTCTTATTTTTCACTAACCCTGTGATTTTTTTTTCTCTCTGATTGCTTGAGATTATTTTTTCTTCCTTCCCCAACCCCCCTCATGGTATACATCAAGATCACCTCACCTTGCCCACCGCTGGTTCCACAGCAGAGAAGTTTTGAGTTTGTTTCTTCATGTTCCCTGACTCCTTACTGGTTTAAGGAACTGCATGTTTTTGTTTTACAGAAACATTCCGTGCGCCCACATTTCGAAATGGTCCTGATAAAAATGGCTTTTCTCTTGGATGCAGCAAAAATCTAAGGGAGGTTTTTGGAGATGAAAAGAAGTATTGGCTACTCCCTATCTTTACCAGGTATTTAGTCTGAACAGTAATGAATTAGGGAATAAATTGATTCCATGACTTCCGCCTTGCTTCCCTTTCTACTAAAAAATAAAGCACAGCTGAAAAGCTAACTTGTATATCTGGTACAATAAATATTGGTGCAGGGAAAATGTGCAAGAGAAAACTTTCAAACTCTGCACAGGATTTTCATTCAAAGACAAGGAGCTTGTTTCATTCAAAGACAAGAGCCTTTTAAATGCAGAAGTTTGGAAAGCTTAGAGAAGCGTATTGCAAAAATTGAACACCTTTTGGTGGTAGTCTTAGTGTTTGATTATAGAGCAGAAATTAGCAACTCAGAGGAGATCAAACAGCTGCATCAAAACAACATCAGTTTTAAAACACCCCCTCTTGCCCCTGAAAAAACTTGACTGCTTTCCTTTTGCTGTCATCCCAAAGATGACACTTCAGGAATTGAAAGCCATCTAAGAAAGTGCATGTAAATAAGCAACAGAGGGGGAAAAAAATCTGATATGATGAAAAATGCTGGATTTAAAACATCAGCTGAGAGCATTAGGGAGTTGCAGACAAGCTTGATGAAGCAAGACTTATGTGCTGCCCACTCCCACCACTACCAGAATTCAGAAGAACAAAGTAGGACCTGTGTTTTAACACTGCTTTTGAGGGGCTGTGTATCAGGTAAAAATGTTGCTGAACCTGTTTGTGAAGCTGAGGTCTGGTATCAAACAGCAGAGGTAACACCAACAGCTTAGGGTGACTCAGCTGTTTGCTCAACTACCATGTGATTAAAGACAGAAACTCCACTGTAGGATGGATCAATCTGGTTTGCTATCACATTTTATCCTGATAAACTTTAGAAGAAGGCTTAGCTAACTTCAGAATTATGAGTGAAGGGGAAAGCATGGCCACCAGGATGTTATTAATGATACAGCTTCTGGGGTTGTAAATACCAGAGAGTCTTCACCATGTGTGCACACTGGTTTGGGGGAAGATTAGGGCTACAGTCTACAGAAATACATCTGTGTTTTGGAAATACACAGACTTGTGCTGTGCACAGCAATCCATACTGAGTGATAGGGTGGGAATTAATTGAGCTCCAAGATTTAATTAATTGATCATCTGATTTAGTGGTAGAACTGCCTTCCTAAAGTCTGGAGTTCAACACTGTACTCAGGTAATTGATTCGAGCTTGTAGCCTTTGCCTTTTGCATGGGTCCTTGTTCAGTTCATTTAAGTCAACTACCAAGAGTGATTTGAGTCTTTGTTTCTCATTTAGTTTGGGTGACGGATGTACTTTCCCAACTCGTTTGGTGATTATGGATCCAGAGCAACTTGCAGTCTCAAGCCAAAATGAACCTGCCAAAAGGTAACTATAGCACTGATACTGATTTTGTACTGTCTAGTACTTCATCTAGAGAAAAAAATTGTTTCAAAGTTAGTTTTTGAATTCTTTATGTTTCTTGTCATCTTCAAAGTAAGTTTGTAAGTTTTCAGTGAAGGACAGAATGGATTAAGACTGAAAACTTGACTATGTCTTGGTTTTGTTGTAACAGAGGATAGAGCTCTAAGGAAACAGTAATACAGAAAGTAAGAGAGCTTACTAGCTCTTAAAAACAATCAAAAAAGTCTTAGGGAAAACTGAATAATCATCCGTGGAAGAAGAATAGAGGTTTTGTCTGTTGGTTTGTTTGTCTGGGGTTTTTTTGTTTGTTTTTTTTTGTGAAAGGCAAGGTATTATTTGTATTTCATCTCCTCGAGCATACTTAAACAGGTAATGCTGAGAAAGTTTGCAGGAAAAATAGATCTCTGATGCTGGGGTTTTCAGCTCATTACTTTTTATCCCTCCAAAATTTGCATGTTTTGTATCTTCAGTGTATTTTCAAAGTGACAGGAGCCTCTGTGCGCAGTTTCTGGGGGTGTTTACATTTGCCACTTTAGAAGTCTTTTGCATAGTTTGGTGAATTTGTGGCTGAAGGTTGTTGCCAACAGCAGTCACCTGAGTTACCAGACATTAGAGGGTTCAAAGGCAATACAGAGGAGAAGTTGCTTCCAGTGCAACAAAGCCTGTGGAATTTACACAAGAACAGGACCCTTGTGCAAACAGCAAAGTATCCTTTTACATTCAGAAGATTGTTCAGAAGAAGGCCCTGGTATTTGCATGGGATAAGATGGCATTTGGTTGCTCTTCCAGATGGTGCTGCGTAGGTTTTCTTTTTAGCTGTGTGGCAGTGTTATTGTCAGGGTGCCATTTCTCATGTATCAATCTGTGAGTTTTTTCCATTAGAACTGAGTGGCCTGTGTCAGGTAAGGGTTTATTTTAGACTGGTGACTGGAACAAGCCTATAGAGGAATTAGGGTTGGGAGCAGGCAGCCATTTCCACTTGGCACTGTAGGGTTTTTTGTTGTTAGCTTTGCTTTTAAGTAATTTCACTATTCTAGAATTGTCTGAAGCAGCTACTGATATTACGGAATTCCTGTTGACTTTGCTTACTTTCCAGCTCTGTAGCCAATCAGTCGTTTCCTACTCGACCACTCAGTGAATCACAAAATCGGTTACTAGCTGGTGATTGTCAGTGGGTGGAAACTGGCCCTGAAGAAGAAAATGTGAAATCAGGTAATGGTTTTGTCTGTAGTGGGGTTTTCTTTCTTTCTTTTTTTTTGAGACCTAGAAGATCCTTAGGAATTGGCTGGAGTGATGTAGAAGAAAATGTGTTCAATGGAATCAAGTCTGCATGTTTAAAATTTAAGGCTAACTTGCATCCCATGCTTTGCTCCAAAATTAGTTATTATTTTAAGGTAGTGGGTGGTACATGGATAGATAATTCTCAGTTTTGCACTTCAGTTCTGAGATTTGGGATCTTTTATGCTTGATTACGGGGAGGAAAATATTTTTGTAAAATAGGCACAACAGGGTAAATGTGCTTTCTGGTTTGAAATCTTTGCTATTTGTTACGCAAATCTGCAGAAACACATAATTGAGATTCTCTCACATTCTAGGTGCAAAAAAGCATATAATAGTTTCATTGGAAAGCTGATCTCAGCTAATTACTAACCAACCATCTCAATGAGGAACAGGTAAGACTAACATAATTGATTGCTGTTTCTGTACATGTATGAATAAAAATAGACATCTCAGACTCAAAAATCAACTAGTCATGGAATGCAGAGGAGTCTTCTGATGTTGGATGAGTAACAGAAAAGTCTAAACAAATTTCAGAATGGCTGTTGAGAAGACAAGAATGGGAGTAATGCTGTAGTGCAGGAAACATGGGCTGGCTAGGTCTGGGATGAGTCAGATTAATCCTGTAATTTAGATTGAAGTGGGTAGTGCTGGATTTGTTACCTGACCAGGGAGAAGAATCTGATGCTAAATGCAATTCCAAGATGAAACGCTGTCTTGAGGAAGAGCTGTTGTTAAGGAAGAGCTCCTTAAATGTCTTTTTCTTGATCATATATTGGTCGGCCATGTTCTGCTCTTTAGGAAGCTGCATGTGCCACGAGGAAGAAAGGTCAGTAAGTGAATACAGGTGTCTGCATACAGACTGCTCTGTCACATTTGGAATTGACAGTGATCTTCTGGAATGTTTTTGCACATTAAAGTGCTCTGTGTGCACTTTGCATTTAGGAAATACAATGAGTGTTGGTGAATATATGAGACTTCTCTTGGTGTATTTCCAATGACTAAATTAGACTTCTTTTATATTGACTTTCTACTGTGGTGAGCTTATAAGCTCCCATTAATTTTTTCGCTCGGAAGAGAAACAAATCTTATTTTGGTCAACTAACAGCTGTAGAAGCTAGAGCTGAGTCATTACACACTGCCTCTTTTTTTTTTTTTTTTTTTTGGTTGTTGTGGGTTTTTTGGTGGGGGGTGATTTTGCAAGTAATTCCCATTTTTATCAAAAAGAAAACACTACATTTGAATTTGGTAACCTCAGTAATTTTAGGATTACCTTTTTTTTTCCTTTCCTTTTTTTTTTTAAGGAGCCTTCTGACCTAAAATTATGGTTTTGGAAGGGGTTTGGTTTGTTTGAAGGAAAACAAATCTTTCTAAAAGGTCTTTGCGGGTGATGGTGTGATGCTTGGGCTGATGTTGGTCAGACTGCTCAGTATAAACTCATACAAAACCATAATTAGGCTAGTTAGTGGGACTTCTGAAAAACCTACTCAATCATGAGAACTCACCAATGGTAACCTTCCCCTTTCCAGCTTTTCTTAATTCTATATAAATGTGCAAAAGAATGTCCCAAGGAAGGGATTCCTTTCAGCCTCTAGCTATATAAAACCTAATCTGATCTAAATAGGTTACGAAGGCTTTTCTGTTCTTCATAGAATGGAATAGAAGTTTCTGAGAGCAGCTCATCCCAGCAGCCTTTGATAGGGTATTACAGAAAGGTCTTAATCTTTCTTTCCACTGACCTAGAGAGGGAGCATAAATTACTGTCTTAAGTTGGACAATTAATAGGTAGTAGTTTGAGATTAATTTCCTTTCTATCCTCCCTCTCTTCCTAAAGTGAGGCCAGATTTAATAAAGGAAGAATTTGTACTTTGTGTCACACTTGCCCAAACTACACTAGTTTTATAAGTTCTATAAATAAAAGTGCATAATTGCACCCAATGCAAAAGCATTTAGGCATGTGTTACCTTAAATTAACTCAGTAGCACAATGTTTGAACCATTCTGATTTCATTTGGATTTGATCACAGTTTCTGTAGGCCAAGATGGTTAATTCCAGTCCTGCATGTGTAAGCAAGTAGGCAGTAGCTCTGAGATCCAGCATCTGTTCAATGCACTTCCGTAATACCCTGTAACAAGCCAACAGTTGTATTTTTAAATTTTGGGCCTGTTAACACACAGCAGAAGCAAAGTCATGGCTTATTCTAGTGTACAGAGCTTGATTTGCAAAAGAAGGCCAGTCGCCCAGCCTCACCTGGGCAAGTACCATTTGTGTCCTCACATCTATCAATTTAATTCAAAAATTAAATTGCCAGTCAGGGATCCAGGTACTTCAGACACAGATCAGTGGTGATGGATTGATGTTCTTAGCACAGATAATCTTCTAAAACATAAGAGGTGTGAAACAAAAACCCCCACCTCCCAGAAGGCTATTTCTGAGTCGAAGTTGCCTGAACTACTTTCCTTAATCAGAAGTCTGTAAATTACATTACCCAGGTGCATTTGTGCAATGCACTATGATGTGTTTTTTCAAAGTTAATTGGATAATTCCATTAATTACCTTTTTTGTTTCACTAGGTTTCTGCAACACATTTTGAGCTTGAATATTACTTAATTTTGTTTGGAAGAAGTTGAGCAGGAAAAAATGGAACATGAACATTCTAGGAAGAGACAAGAAATTCAAGTTTCTACACAGTACAACGGATTCTTGTAAGCACTATTGCAGAGCAGGGAAGTTAAGACAGATGCCTTAAGATTCTTAATGTGCATTTATGCAACACTGAATTATATACTGCTACCAAAGGGCCAGATCCAGAAGTGCCCTGCTTGGATGCACAAGGTCCAGAGTGGGAACTATGCATTTCTGTTATGCTGCAGTGGTGGGGGTAGATTGCAGAGACTCCTACCTCCTCACGGGCAAACTTCATACCTTAGGCACTGCAGAAGTCACTTCCATAGCAGGTCTCCAGAGTACAGAAGGAAAGAAAAAAGGAAAAGGAAGAAAAAAAATCAGCATAGAGCATGATCAGCAAATCTGAAATGGGAGAATACACAGTTCAGATGCCAGGTGGTGGGGAAGTGACTGGATGATGTCTTCTCCTCTCTTCCTATTAACCAGTCTACCCCATGATCACTTGATGGAGAGCTCTCCAAGTCTTTTGGAACTGAGGGTTCCTTCTACTAGCTGTGCTTTGGAGCAAGGCAATGCCAACAGCATAAAAGCCTTTAACTTGGGTGTTGCTTTTTTGCTATAAGATTGAGCTTCCTCATCATTTTAACTTGATTTATTTAACCCTATCAAGGACAGAGCTCAAAGAAAAAAACTTGGGTTTTAGTTGAAAAAAAAACATGGATTATTACTTTTCAACAATTGTCAGTCAGCATACAAGGAAAAGCCAGTCCAAAAAGGAATTAACAGTTCTTATATTTTCTGTTACTGTTTGCTTTGTTCTGTGTAAGGCAGCACCAAAACGGTAAAGTACCCCTGAGAAAAACCATATTGCAGTTGTGTGTTGCTAGAAAATGGAACCAGCAGAGTGCTGCTTTTTCCATGGGACTCTTGATGGTTTATAAATACTGTTTTATACTTTTGTTTTATCTTTTTAATAAAGGCACAAGGTTTTATTGGTTCTAAAATACAAATATCGGGTACTTAGGAGAAGATAAGTGCTGGATCGTAGATCTGTGTTAGCACACTGAAAAATTGCATCCTTTAGTCTCCCACTTTCAAGTCCAGTTTAAGTGATGCTGGAATCGCTAAAGACTGATGGCTTTGTGCAGCAATGTACCTGTTCACAAAAGGCAAAATATGTTTCCTGTGTGAGGAATCAAGTCCATCCCCTCCTTAGCTCAAGACCTACAGCAAACAACACGGGGTTTTTTTTCTCCTCACTCCTCTATAGAGAAGACTGCTAACTCATCTTTGGGTAGCATTGGAATTTTGCACCTGGAAAAAGTGACAAATACTATTCTTCTGTCTGTTACTTTTCTGATGTTCAGCTGATGCTGATTACAAATAGATATGAGCCCTTTTCATACAGACTGAAGGTAATAGTCAAATTGATGTTCTAGTCCAAAAGAACCTGTTTGGTTTGTCTCCCAGACTGATTGCTACTTGAGTTCAATATGCTTATGATGGAAATACTAAGGTATCAAGTATACTGTAAGGTTTAAAATAAGTATTTTTTTGTCTTTGGATATAATAAATTTTTCTTAAATATTAATCTTCTGGAACAAGAACTCTTTGAGAACCTATGAACATGATTTCACTGTTGGATGTTCTTGAGACAGAAGTAACGGTCCAAACTTGCATGTTTTATAAAAGTTGCAGAATGTTTCTTCAAACTTTGTACAAGAAATTTTGCATTTGCTAATTCCAAAACTTACAAAAACATTCGCTACACATTAATCTGAAAGGTTTAGCTTTTTCTTCTCAAATGTCAAGTGAGAAGTGCCCATCTGAATATAAGCTCTCAGCAGTATTGCACCAGCAAAATTTCTTGGGGAAGATAAGAGAGAAGGAAGACTGCGCATTCAAATCGCTTGTTCTGAATACCAAAATTTGCACCCCCAAACACTGGTGGAACTGTCATGGAGGGCCTGGGATATCATCTGGCTTTTACTGTATCAATGTATTATAGCTGAAATAACACGTCCATGCACAGACATCATCTAGCAGAACTATAAGCAAAATGTATGTCAGAATACTAAGTATCACTAATTCAGCAGTATGGTCTCTGCTCCCCCCACCCGCTCCCCGAAGTGCTTCATATCCCCTCCCGTGAATGTATGTATCCTGTAGGCCAACATCAGTAGAACTTGTTTGATTTCTTAAGTCAGGGTAGTGAATCTACAGGAAAAACTGCAAGTGAACAGACTGGGCTAACTCCATATGCATTTTCTAGCGAGTGCTGCCCTTCTGAAACCACATCTTTGTATATCTGATGGACATTTTTGTGGCTTTTCATGAAGAACTGACATTTCTGACATGTTTAGGCAGATCATAGGAATATTTTGTCCTAGACTTTTCCTCATATTGGAAGTGAGAAAATGAGAGCAATGGCTTTAGGATAATCCTGAGGCCAGAGCTACTGTTGGTATAAAAGCAGGCATTACTGAAAGTCACTTTGACAAATACAAAACATAGCAAAATGTTTCAAAGATGATTCTTCCACATTCACCACCCCCAACCCCTTTTATTTCTTTTTCCCCTGGGGAACTGGGGACTAAGAGAAACCCCAGACTGATACAAAGGAATTAAGTTCTCTAAGGGAATTGTACTGCTAAACTCTAAGGGCATGCCAGTGAGTGGGATGGAGGAGTTAGGTTTTCCTGGCAGGCCTGGCCTCTGGAAGAGGTTTCACATCTAAGGCAGCAGGATGGCATCCTCTGCCTTTGGGTTCTGTCCTGAGTGCTCCCTAGGCTGTGCTGTGCCAGGCAGTCCGTGAGGGAGCAGGATGGCTCTTTGGCTGTCGGGCTGCAAGCAGCCGTCCATGTCCCGGCCAGCAGAGGCAGGGGCTGCAGGAAGTGGGTACTTATGGCCCATGCACAGAAGAGCTGGAACCTTCCAGAGAATGCAGTGAGGACAGCTTTACATGTTCAGATCAGAAGGGGGATGGATCCTGAGAAAACAACTGTTTAGGGTGTTGGGCCATGTTGTACATGCTGGTTTTGTGCTTTAACCTACTCTGTATCAGGGAGTCTTGATTGTCATTAAAAATTGCAGCCCTTAAACGTTTAGATCCATCAAAGTAATGACTATTGCAAGCCATACGTAGTAGTTGTGTAGGATAGTTGACACTGACTGCAATTAAAAATTGCTTTCGTGTTTCTTACTGCTTTTCTCTTTTAAAAAAATCTACATACACTTAAAAAATAAAAAAAGGCTTTAGATTCCCAGTGTGAGGACAGAAACCTGATGAAGAGCAGGATTTCAGTGTGATTCATCCTCCATATTTCTGAATTGTCTTGAAATAAACCTGTCCCTGTGAATATGAGGAGGGAAATCCATAAACAGAAATTACTTAAAACTGCACAATACTGGTTGTTTTCTTGCTGTTATTTACTCACAGTGTGCAACACACACATCATTGCTGTGCCTACCAAGGGCGTATTATGGGAGGAGGGCAGAAAGAGGAGTAGGTTTCTGTCATTAATTGACGTCCTACAGTATTATTTTGAAACTGTAGTGATACAAGTCAGATGTGATTAAAACCCTCCACTTTAAATATTCAGAGGGTTACTTTAGAGGAAGTTTGGGCATTTCTATTTTTAGTGATTTGAGTAGAAATTATGGTAATGTTTTTGTTTAAGCTGCCTTGAGTGTGGAATTTGCAACTACCATGCTACTTTTGCTATTCTTACAAACTGCTCCTGTTCTCCAGAGAGCTGAATACCTACAGTTTTCAGGTACTATTTTATTCCTTTGATCTTGTGTGGTTCTTCTTTATTAATTACAAATCATCTTTTGGGTTGGGACAAATTTCAGTACCACTGGGTATGCACACAAAGACTTCATGATCTAACTGAAGTATGGCCCAGTTGTAGCTAAGCAGAGCCCCAAGAGGAGGGAAACTGCAGTGTTTGCAGCAGCATTTATGTTTGGCAGATTTACCATGAGCTGATTCTGACATAGATTGATGAAATCTGCCTGGATCTGGAGCACTGACTGACCAGATTTTTATTAAAAGTTAAATACCAACAAAACCATGACAGCTTTGAGCTTCATAGTGTATGTTCTCCAAAGACATCCTCTAAAATTGTGTCTAACTGGTGGATTTGGGTGTACATTTAGAGAGGCTCCAAAGGCAGCTACTTTTAGCTCAAGAACACGTCTTTTTGCAGTACCTAAAAAACAGCAAGGTGTGCAACGTCAGAGGCTCTTCTATCCCTAAATGGCACCAAAGCGAGCAGCTGCACATTAAGTGATCTAGTACTGAACACATTTGTTACACTCATTTCTATCAATTTATTTTGTATATAAAGCTTTTTATACACATTTTTCTTAATTATGTAACTGTCATGAAACGTCATGAAGCTACGAGTCGTAGTTTGTTTTAATGCGGATTAAAACTGGGGTTCTGCCATTTGTTTTCTGAAGCAATTACTTGAATTTGTTTCCATTAGGTAGTGAAGTCTGATAATGTTTACAGGATCGCTTTCTTTGGTTTTGGGAGGTTTCCCCATCTTTCTTCCCACCCCCTGTCCCAAGAAACAGAGAGCTCATGCTCAGCAGTCAAGCAGACATGTCAGAGATGAAGTATTTGGATTACTATTATTGTCACCAAAGCATTGGTGGTGACATGCTGATTCCCTTCTGCTTAGCTGACAACTTGGGCACTTAGCGTGGTCCTCTCTGATTTCTCCTGTCCCTTATCCCGTTATCAGCTTTATTGTGGGAAACTTAAATCTTCCTGAATGACAATTTACAATCATAAAGCTATCCCAGAAAGAGGCAGCATTCCTGCTGTTAAGTCTGTCCCCTTTTTAACTTAGATGAATGAAATATCCCTGGGTTATCTCTGTAGTTCCTTTTGTATTTGCCAGCAAGGCTCATCAACATTTGCACTAATCACAATGTCCCAGCTGTTCTACTTCCACAAAGTTATTTTTAATTGTGCTGCCTAAACTTGTAATGAGCTGTATTTAAGTTTGGGATGACATGTAAAAGATACCTGTAATAATGACGCACCTACTGTATTTTTTTGTATGTTACAGATAGGACTCGTCCTATGCACAGAGAAAACATTGCCATTTATAGTTTAATACTTGAAGTAACTTTTTAAAACGGGCTTTTATAAATGAATTAAATACAAAATCACATTGCTTTGCCTGGAAGTTCCTTCATGTTTTAATTGTATTTGCAATTTCCCTGTATGTATATTTTTCCATAAAGTTCTCTTAAGCCATTTATAACCAATGGAAGTGCATTCAAGATTTTGTACATCAGTGTTCAGACCTGTTCATACTTCTCTGAAGTATAATTCATGTTTAATAAAAAAGTACCATTTTAAGCCTCTTTTCCAAAGTGATATGAATGGACTTGACACTTGAATTCATCAGTGAATGCAACATCAACTTAATAAAAGTATGTGAAAGAATCTGAGAAGTGCTCAGCTGTAGCATCTGTGTATTAGATCAGCGAGGAAAACTGCCTGCCTGGGAAACACTGCATCATTGTTCCAGTTTTTACACTCCAGCTGCAACAAACCTAAGATTACACTCACTCTTGACACATCTTCCAGGTCACTGGGTCTTGTGGAGAAATAAAAAACCTGACTTGTGGCTAACTCTTACTCCTTCAGGGCACTAAGCCTGACTTAGAAGTCAGCCACTCAACCACGAATCAGCCATGTTCCTTTTAGATCAGGAACAATCTGTGTAAGAGAGCTGTAACACCCAAGTTGACACTGACATGACAATGACACTGGCATTTAAAATCAACAATTCTTTCCAAAAAGTTTTTGAAAAATGGAGCATTTTATAATATTCTATGAATTCTAGCCTCATCCCCCTGTCTCTGCAGTTCTAGTTCCCCTTGGTCCTTGCATGTCACAGTCGTGTCTCAAGTACTGGTGTACACAGACCAAGCCCTGAGGAAGGGATAGTGACCAGCCCGAGCCATCTGGCCAGTACTAGCAGATGAGCCCTTTCAACACAGCAGGAGTGTTCTCCAGGCTTTCAGAAGGCAATCACTGAAGCTATAAACTAGGTTATCTATAAATCACCACCAGTGCACCTGGTAACTTGCTGTTTAAGCCCTGAAGAACAGAGGGTGGGCAGATGGTAGAGAGCCATACAAAGAACTTCTCTAACAAAACAACAATCAGAAAACATACGCTGTTCCAGAGGACTATTTTTAATGTCGTATTTTGTACACCACAGCAGAGTCTTATTTGTCACCCACCCTAATTACAGTGAATTACCGTAACAGGTACGAGAGCAGATTCTAGGGTAGTGCATGACATGTGCCAAATATAAATATGCTGTATTATTCAACACGTCCACTTCTTTGACACATTTAAGTGGTTTAAATGATCACTGATGTATCTGTGCTCAGGGAACTTGGCTTGTTTCAGGCGTTTGAAAGCTTCCCACTTCGCACGTCTCTCTTCTGTGTTGTGCTTGTATTCCTGTTCCTGTGTCAGGTAAGGTCGGCTGAGCCAATATTCATTCTCTGCTTCAATTTCCAACCTTCGGATCATTGCTTGCTTCATTGAAGTGGTAACCTGTCTTGGTTGCCTGTACTTCCCAATCCATTGTTTTCCAGGAATTCTCTTCCGCAGTAATACTGTTGTTAAAAACATTTTGCCTTAAAACATAGAGAGAAATATAAAATCCTCATTACCTTAGGGACAAAAATAAAACTCTGACAAGAAGAATTGAAAGCCCTGCACTCACTCCACTGCTTTTTAGCTGGCTGGTTTGAAGGTCCAAGCTCAGAACCTGGTACTCACAAACCATCACACACAGCAGGCAGCACAAGGCCAAATATACTGGGAACTTAATCAGAAAAGGGGAACTGAAATCTATGTAGCTTTGGAATTTAGTCAGTTATCCTTACTCTGCAATTAAAGCATATCCTCCATAAGTTATTTAAGAAAAATACAGTCAGATACTCAAGAACAAAGACTTCACTTCGGTCATGCCTTCTTCAAATAGCTGTGTTGTCAGAACAGTATTTCCAGCTCTGTCTTCTCGATCCAAATCTGGCCTTTCCTTAGTACTAGGTTTTGAACTACAGTCTCTCCGTAAGCTTATTAGTATGTAATTACCTAGTCTTGTATTCTGACCAAAGGAAATCGGGTTGGTAGAGAAAAACAATATCCTGAATTACGCCACGTGCCGTAAGCAGAAAGCACCAACAGACGCAACACACTGGGTGTAATGGGCAGGAAAGGCCGAATGACGGTAAGATTTTACACACGTGCTCTTCGTTAGAGCCTCTTCATTAGTCCCAAACCCGCCTAACGCCCTGGTTTCTCATTACACCGGATTTCAGCAGCTTTACAGAATACGCGGAGTTGGAAGGGACCCACAAGGACCATCGAGTCCAACTGGCCCTGCACAGTACATGCCCAAGAGTCACACCATGTGCCTGGGGGAGCTGTCCAAACGCTTCATGAACTCTGTCAGCCTTGGTGCCGTGACCAAGTAAGTCGCCCAAGCACTTTTACCACGGCACAAACCAGCACTGCCGCGAAGTGAAGCCAACCCACCCCGTTCCCACGGTGCAGCTGCACGCCGGCGTCCCACTCTCTGGCCCGATTTAGAAGCGAAGCCGCGGGTATCCGCAAGGGTGCCGCTGTCCCAGGCCCCAGTTCCCTTCCAGGCCTCACTCACCGGGAAGCTCCGGCGGCGGCTCCGGCCCCCGCGGAGGAGCCAAGATGGCGGTGGGCGGGCGGGAGGGGCGCGCGGTTCTCGCGAGAGGCGGCGGCGGGCGGGGCTCGGCGGCGCCAATGGGGCTCGCGCTGCCGGCAGTTTGAAGCCCCTCAGTGGCGCGCGCGGCTCGGCTTGGTTCGGCTCGGCTCCGCTCGGCTCGGCTCTGCTCGGCTCCGCTCGGCTCTGCTGCGTTCCGTTGCCCTCCCCTCCGGGCCGCCCCGGTCCCGCTACCTCCGCGCTCCTCTTCCCCGCCTCGTAGCCATGGACGTGACCAGGGGCTTCTTCAGCAAGCTGCGGGACCTGGCCCTCACGGTGGAGAAGGATGTGAAGCAGCTGGAGCGGGCCATGCTCCGGGAGGACGTGGGTAAGCGCAGCCCGCGGCCATGGGCGGCACCCCCGGGGCTGGTGGCTTCGCAGTTGTTCCTCGGGGCTCCTTGCTCGATTTGCGTTCCCGCCTGCCACTGTCCCCCTGTGCTCCTCTGGGAGTGCCTTTGGTGGGCCCGGGGGTGAGCCTGGGAGTTGTTCGGCTGGGAATTGTTTGGGCTCCTCCTCGTCTCGTTGTCTCTCTGAGCTCCTTTGTGGGTGTGTGGCTGAGGTTTTTATCGCGGAAAAAGACAGGATGATCGGGATGAAATGGGAATCACGTTCTTACTTCTTCTTTTCGTGGCTCGATATAGGAAAACATTTGCAGGGCGTGTTCTCTCTCTGGACAGAAAGCTCAGGCTTCTAATTGTGCTTCTCTCTATGTTACGTCTTGTCACGTAGCAGGTGCCCTCTTTCACACCATTTGCATTAGCCTTGGTTTCCAGTGAAAAAAGTAACGACTACTGCATTGTGTAAGGGAACAATCCATCTGCCCACGTCCAAATACGGTGGAAGAATTCCGTTTTCCGCTGATGTTTGTTCTTCACTGATGTCTATATCACTTTTCTCCAATTTCATGCAAGCTCCTTGAGGATTAAATTTTAAACTTAGTAATTCTTGACAGCCCGGGGACCTACCTGTTTTATCAATATCTGCCATACATCAATTCCTACAGTTTTAGCTGCAACATTAAAGTGGAAGCCTTGGGCAGTTTCTCTGTGGAGTTTAACACACTGTACAAAGGGCAGTTTTTTGCTGTGCGAGGTACCCGACAGGAGCTAGTTCCCTTAAGTTTTGTCTGTATTGACTCTCTTTCTGTAATGTACAAATCCAACATCCCTAATATCATAGAAACATAGCATGGTTTGAGTTGGAATGGACCTTAAAGATCACCTAGTTCCAACCCTCCTGCCATGGGCAGGGACACCTTCCACTAGACCAGGTTGCTCAGAGCCCCATCCATCCTGGCCTTGAACACTTCCAGAGATGGAGCATCCACAGCTTCCCTGGGCAACCTGTTCCAGGGCCTCATCATTCTCACAGCAAAGGACTTCCTCCTAATATCCAATCTAAATCTCTCTCTCTTAGTTTGAATCCATTCCCCCTTGTCCTGTCACTACATGCCTTTTTACAAAGTCCCTCTCCATCTTTCTTGTAGGCTCCCTTCAGGTACTGGGAGGCCACAATTAATTCATTCTGAAGCAGCCTCTCTTCCAGGCTGAACAATCCCAGTTCTCTCAGCCTTTCCTTGTGGGAGAGGTGCTCCATCCCTCTAATCATCCTGGTGTCCCTCCTCTGTACTCGCTCCAACAGCTCCAAGTCCTTCCTGTGCTGGGGCCCCAGAGCTGGATGCAGCACTGCAGGTGGGGTCTCAGCAGAGCAGAGCAGAGGGGCAGAATCCCCTCCCTGGCCCTGCTGCCCACGCTGCTTTGGATGCAGCCCAGGGCACCACTGGCTTTCTGGGCTGGGAGGGCACATGGCTGGATCATGTCCAGCTTCTTGTCTGCTAATACAGGAAATTGCATTCCCATGTAGAATGTTACTTGCATGCTTAAACACTGAGACACCTTTTTTACTTTCCAAACTCTTTTATATGAACATGAATCACGAAGACTATGAAGATGAATCTCCAGCAACAGTCTTGCATGACCTCCACTGTGAAATCAAGACTCAGAAGGTAACATCTTAACTCACTTCCTCCTTAAAAAATTATGTGTGTGCATGTTCCGTAAACTTATAGTTCTATTTTGATCATTAAGCCACAATTCAACTTTGTTAGTCAGCAGTTATAACCCTATTTTTACTCACTTACCTCTAAGTCCTCATAATGGCCATGGATATTGGGGTAATGCCCAAAAACTTGTGGGTGACCCAAAGTAGGTTTAGCAATGTTTATTAGTTTGCAGTCACAATAGACACTCAGGTAAGCAGGAAACGAAGGTTACAAGGAAGTTGTAGCTGTGCCAGGGTATGAGAAGAATGATTCAGGAGCAGCAGCTCCTGACAAAAAAGACAAGCTTGCTTGTTTTCCATGACCAGCCTTTAGAATAAAATCAATCTTCACAGAAGTTTCAGTACCTTCAGCCATTCAGTTAAACCTGTGAAAAATGTTGTCTGTTTTTTATACAGAAGTAGGAAAAATGGGTTATAGAAATGAGCAATATAGAAATAACTGAGTGATATAAATGTGAGATTTATCTTCTGCTCTGCACTAATTCTTTGTACATCTGGAGTAAGAGTCCAAACTAATTGCTGTTATCTCATCTTTTTCTGGAGTAAAAAACATGTATTTTTCTTTGCAAGGTTACCAGTAAGTAGTTATCATATTGTGAACTGTCATTACAGTTACCTTTATAAGTTTTTATACACTTATGCCCTATATATTCCTGGTATTCTGTAGGTATATATACTCCATGGTTTTCGGATATAGAAAAGACCTAAATTCGCTGCTTATCTTCATCTGAATTGCAGTTGAATACTTACTCCCAAAATACTTCATGTGTGAACAACTACCATGTGATGATTTGAAAACCAGTGTTTCTATGTTCCCCTCCCCCTCTGTCCCCAAAGGAAGATGTTAGTGCCAGTCTTGATAAGAGTTGCTCTGAAAAAAAAGCAATTCATGACTTTATGAAGGCAAGTGAAATATTGATGCAAAGAAATGCAGCAGATCTTGGAAAAATAAGAGAGCTGTTCCAGAAATATGGCTACAAACCACATGTCAAAGACTCTACAGGTAATATTTCTTGTCAGTACAGTATGTGAATTAAAGTATCATTTTTATAAAATGTTTCTCTTTAGCTATGTGTATATTTCTATTACTTAAGAGATCAAGTACATCCATGTTATTTGCTTTGTAATAATATCCAACGGTTAAAGGTTTTGTTGTGATTGGTGCCATAAGAATAAACCAAAACACAAACATTTGGAGTTAGATCTTCTGGCAAGCCTTTAGGTTAGTTTGTGTTGGGTTTTGGGGTTTTTTCAGTAATTATACTCAGAAAACATGTTAGCAAGCGTGTTTTCATAACCCAGAGAATTACGCTGCTTCAGCTTCTCGTGCATGAGGAACTGTTGGTAGATGCACCTCAGCCGATTTGTATTCATATATGATGGTTTCATTAACTTAAATCACCCTAGAGAAAATCTTAAAATGTCTGTTCCACAGCATAAATGAGACAAGAGAAGAATGTACAGGAATTAGGTGGCATGTGACAAGCAGTAGCAGCTTGATTGTTGAGGGAAGAAGGTCCTTGATCCAGTCCTTGATCCAGAACATGCACACACACCTATCTGAAAAATCCAGATGTGCCAAATGAGTTTAAGTACTACAGCTGTCAGTACTACGCACACTCTTTTTGGTATCAAGGGCCCAATCAATCTTCAAAACGCCTTTGACAGGGTCTTAACCTTCCCTGAGCATTATCCAGTCATTACACAAAATTATGGTTGTGAACCATATTGAAGTCCAACTTAAACTACTATAGCTGTTTTACACAGAGAGGGCAGAAGGCTCTGATTTTTATAGTACCTTTCTTCCTATACTCTTTGCCTTGAAAGAAGTCTCCAAACAGAACTACAAGGTTAAATTATTTTTTAAGTTGTATTTTTAATTATTTTTTAAGTTGTTTTTTTATTTACACTGTAGACATCAGTGTAAATATCTGAAGACATACCACTGCACACCAGAAGGTGTATTACTTTAAACAGCCTCCCTCCCCCTCCCCACCTCACAGAATCAATTAAGTTGGAAAAGACTTCTGAGTCATCAAGTCCAACCTGTGGCTGAACACCACCAAGTCAACCACAGCATGGCACCGAGTGCCACGTCCAGTCTTTCCTTAAACACCTCCAGGGACAGTGACTCCCTGGGAAGTCCATTCCAGTGTCTAATCACCCTTTCTGTGAAAAAATTCTTGCTAATGTCAAACCTGAATCTCCCCTAGTGCAGCTTAAGACTGTGTCCTCTTGTCCTGTCACTTGTTACCTGAGAGAAGAGGCTGACCCCACCTGGCTACGCCCTCCTTTCAGGCAGTTCTAGAGAGCGATAAGGTCCCCCTGAGCCTCCTTTTCTCTAGGCTAAACACCCCCAGCTCCCTCAGCTGCTCCTCACAGGACTCGTGCTCCAGACCCTTCCCCAGATTAATTGCCCTTCACTTACTACATCATGCAGAAATTCACCAATGTTTTGAGGTGTTTTGGTTTATTTATTTATTGGGTTTATTATTTTTTTGTTTTAACTCCAAAAAATGTACAAATTACACATTTACACATTTTTGCAGTGGACTCTTGTCTAAAAAGCTCTCTTTTCTCACAAGTTTTTAGTTGCTTCTTCGTAACCTTTCTTTAATACTGTTTTTCTGAAGAATTAGCATTCTAGTATTGTGTGCAGCCTTTGCTCTTTCCATGCAGGGAGAAAAATACACTTGTGTAAAAATCTTTGAATTTTATTTTCCCTAGAAATAACATTTAGCAGAGTGAAATTCAGTAAATATGTGACTTATAAATATAGCTTAGCCTGATACAAGCTTTCGGTATCTGTTGTAGCTTCAGGTTCAATACTTTAAAGTGAAAGAAGGAATCTGTTTTTTACAAGAACAAGTAAAAACATTTGCATACTGGGGAACTGTCTGAATTTATTTTATAAATTCTTAAAACAGGAACTTCTGACATAATTTTTTTTTTCATTTCTTTTCTTAAAAAGAAGAGGAGGAAGTTAACCATGAATCAGCAATGTCTGCCCAGAATAAATCTGATGAAGAAAAAGCAAATGATGTACCTCATCTCTCCGCTTGTACTGAGAAGCCACTGTTGCCCAAAGACCCACTGCATAACCCCCAGCTTTCTGATTTCGGTCTTTCACAATACGCTTTCTCCAGGCCTTGGAGTGCAGTGAAAGCACAGCACACAACAAGTGCACATCAGCAAAAGTCAAAGAATGAGACTCCACTAAAACTGCGAACACCCCGTGCTTTGCCCAAAACACCAAAATGTAAGCTAAAGATGGATGATTATGAGTGTGTAACACCAAAACTTGAACACTTTGGCATTAGTGAACATACCATGTGTTTGAATGAAGATTATACGATGTCACTTATTCATAAAACTTCTCAGACAATCAAAAAGTAAGTTACTGGAGTTCAGATTGTTCCTCTACTGAATTTTCTGTATTTTCTTCTTGCTGTACTAATTTCTTGCTGCTGTTACCCTTCTCTTTGTCTTCTGGTGGGTGATTGTTATCTCTCAGCTGGTTGGCCCTGTGTTATTTAACTCTCTACACATCTTTTCACATACCCATTGCAGTGCCAAATGCTGACATGAAATACGTCTGATGTGCTCCTTGCCTTGACTGCACCATGAGAATCTTCCATACACAATGTATTTACAAAGGGAAGAACACAATGTGATCTGTTAGTTTCCTTAACCATGGGTTTGGGCCTGGGCTTGTCTGCTGTAGATGTTATGCAGCCAGTGTAAAGGTTTCAGAAACTTTGGTAATGTAAACAGAAAACAGTTTGTAAAACATTCAGTAGATTTATAGAATCACTGTATTGTCTCTAACATAAGCCCCACCTTACAGTTTGCTCCTTTTGCTCCAGTCTTGTGTTGAAAAGACTTCTTTAGATTTTCACTGTTCTAATTATAAAGAAAAACAATTGCAGAAGTGGGATCAGGCATGTAGTTAATAGGTCATATTTTTATAGTTAGTATTAGCAATATGTTCAATTTTAAAAGCTGACAGTACCTAAATATTTGATATTTAGAGAAATTGTTTGGAAAACAAGGATCATATGCGTGAAAACCACTTCAAAAATTCTACTGGTTCCACTCACTGTAAAAACTAAAAATCATATGGTTTCAACTATCTCTAAGACTTTGAAGGCAAAACTGACTTTAAAAGTTACTTTTTTATTCAACCCAAAGTTTGAGATTTGTTCATCTAAGTAAAAAATAGTGCCTCATATACTGCCTATACTGTTTATTGCGGGGGGCTTAAGCTTAGACGTTTTGTAGAGATCTAAATCTGGTTATCATAGATAAGATTACTTTTTAAACATTTAAAATAATTTTCTTTAAAGAGACAGTTTTGTGTGTAGGTTAGGTAAGTTTCCACTTTTTGCCTGGTATTGTCTCTTAACTGCATATGCCATTTTTTCACTAGAATATCTTGGATATGAAAAAATAATTTTAAAAATTTCTGTTTCCTCTGTTATGGAATTGATATTAAATAGCTTGTCACTTTGAAATCACTAAACTTTCTTCTCAAATAATTTTGGAATTTTTTCTTTGAAATAGTTATGTAATTACTAAAATTACTTTAAAGGTCTACAGTATTTGATTAAGATAAACAATCTTAAACCTAAAAATTCAGTTAAAAATCCGTTAGTGTTCAGAAGACTCTTATTAGTTTAAAAGCAGAAAAGATTTCCTCTTGTTCTATAGAATTTCATAGGCAACAGGCAGTTCAGAATAAAACCCCTAACACAGAATTGGTCATCTGGGGCATCTGTCCTACCATGGACATCTTTTTGGTTGGTTGGTCTGGATTTAATTTTTTCTTAATGCCTTAGGTTGAAATCTCGATGTATTTGATCATTTGTGGCTGGACTGAACGTTTGCATACTACAAACTGCAGAAGAATCACAGATAAAAAATCTATAAAAATTCATATTTGAGAAAACTAATTTTTTACTTGCATATTCATCAATGAATACTAGAAAAGTGATCAGGTTGGCAAAATTCCTTTAATTTTGACTTCTTCATAATACTTGAGAGCTAACTGGGAATTTGGTTTTCAGGTTGGTTAAAGGAGATGATAATGGAGGGAATTTGCCAGAAATGACAGTCAGGGAAATCATGGTTACTCCTGCATCAAAATCAAGTATGAGAGCTGAGAATGGTAAGTTAAAAAGATGTGAAATAAATATAGATGTGCATTTTTACAGAATGCATGTGTAAATGCATTGTAATCACATGGTAAACTTAAATTGTATTTCTGGTTAAATGTAGTTAATTCAGGGTAAGTCATTGTACGAGTATTAATGTCTAAAAAATGTTGATAGCTTCTATGGGAAAATTTTTCGCTTTGATATAAATCTTTCCTCATTCTTGTACTCATATCCAACTGGAGTTATGCAGCAGAATAATCTTTTTGTAACTGCAGCTTATCCTTATTTGAAATAAAAGTACTGTTTTGCCAACTTAGCCTTTTTTTTTTCCTGAGAATACCCACTGGATCTGTTTAAAGACGGGAAAGAAAGGGGCTGGCAAGACAGTAATTTAAGATTTTTAAGAGTGGTGCTAAAACTTCTTTGAGAGGAGAAGCAGATTACTTTAAAAATCCATAAAAATCTTGGGACAAACATAGAGACGATTGGGTAAATGAGAAGGGAAAGCAGTGTTGATTTAAGTTGGGCTTCTTCAGCTATATTCCGTAGTGGGACTAGAATGACTACTTGTTTTTGCATTTGCTGCTTTTAAGGAATACTGTAATTTGGATGGATCAAACAAAATATCAACTAAAATGATAAACACGTTTTAGAAAATGAGACTGGAACTGCTAATAGTTATATATGTGTATATATGTATATATTTTTAATTTTATTTTGCTCACCCTCGATAGCAGCAGCTGACTGGACGGCTTCTCCTATGGTATTTGTGTTCTGTACTCCTGATGTGAAGGTCTCTTCCAAAACAAGTAGTACAGTATTATCAAGGTCACCAGAGACAAAGGAACTGCCTCTTCCCAGTCATACAGCAACACCACAGTGTCCAGATTTTCAAACAAGATGGCTAAAAGCAGAAGCTAAGGTAGTAAATAGCAATTATGTACATTTTCACACACTTTGCCATAAGCAGATTGTTAAATGTCAATTTGGTATTCTTTTCCAATACTACTTTTTCTTGTGTCGCTATAAAATTTCTTTCTAATTGTAATTCTGTAAGAACATTTACTAAATACTTTACCTAACATAAGTAAATTAACTGAAGGCATTTAATACTTCTTTTGCAGCAGCAGGTAAAGCCAGAAGAGAAGATGGAGTCAATGACAAAGAAGGAAGCAAAAGATACACAATACAAAGAAGACAGAATTCCTTTTGCTGCGAGCTCTGATGAGAATCTTAAACATTTTGGGAACTCTTCTCCTCCTAAACTGAAACACTATGACCAGTTACTCAATACTCCTCCACCTCCAGAAATAACAAGGATACCAGATGATGTTCTAAAGGTTGGCTAATATGCTTTTTTTCCCTAACTATTTTTAATATCAAAATACTAAAATTGAAAGGGCCTAATTTTTACTGTAATCCATCTGTTTTGAGTTCTTAGGTAATTTTTTTTATTCCTGTTTATTGTTTCCTATAGATTCTTTCCCAATATAATCATAAGGTAGACTCTTCTAAAGCCAAGGAAATGGAGACCAAAGCAGGAAATACTACAAGATATGAAAGTGATTCCACTGATTACTGCAACAAAGAGAACAGGTATGATTACATTTTACAAATTTGTTTAAGTCATTTAATTTGTAGGAGGTATAAAGAAGCTTTAATGCACTGAGAAATTCATGCAGCTGCTTGCTCTTCAACTACCAGAACAGCTCTTGCTTCTGTGACTAAATAACTGGATTTTGGAGTGGTATCTGACTGCCTGTTTGTAAAGAACAAATATTATAGTTGATGGTGTGTTTGGATCCTCCCAAATTTAAAACAAAAAACCCAAACCAACAAACAAACACATCCTCCACCAAAAAACCCCAAAAAACAAAACAAACCTAACAGCAATAAAAAGGAAGGCAGAGTTTTACTGTGAGTTTATCTGTGGGTATACTTTGCTTTGCTGCAATCAAAGCAACAGTGAATGCTTTCTGAGTCAATTTAGGCAATAAAACAAAAGAATTTGGTGAAAAATATCTGAGAACTGATTTCACAGTTGTTTTGGCAAAGAGAAAATTATTTGAAATGAAAAACTACAATAAGTATGAATAATCTTAGAACAATTGAATAATAGTTTTATAAAGAACACCATCAATTTGAAAAAAAAGAAGTTTTTATGACAACTTTATTGAAGTGTAGATATTCCTGATTCAATGTAATATGTATTATGCTTGTTGATTATCTGTTAAACTTAGAATCTGTAGAGATTATGTAAATAGTAAGTACAAGGAATCTGTAAGGAACAACAACCCAGAGTGAGACTGATAAAAGTTGGTGTCTTACTATACTTGGGAGTTGGAATCCATTTGAGTAATCTCACTTTAGCTGACCCTTCATTTTTTGTTGTCAAGATAAAAAAGACAAGTTTTCAATATTTGTGTCTTCTGCTAATTCAAAATACAATTCAGATAAGCTCATGAGCACATCTGGGTATATTTTCAGAGGATATCGTGGAGTTTTCAAGCCAAACATCTGAAGTCAAACTGAAGACCATGTTGAAACTGTTTCACATTCATGGATCTTAGCACCAAATCATAACAAGTTCAAAAAGCAAAAGGAAATACTTGGTGGGAAGAAAGAAGCATACCAAGAAAAAGCTTGTTTAATGGGGAAAAAATCTTTATCCATGATGTGGATAAACTTGTTTGAACTAACAGCTTGTGCTTAATTTTCTTTTGACATTATTGCCAAAATATATTGAGGGGTTTTAAATATATTACACTTTAAAGAGGAATGGAGATTCATATACAAGGTAGTACTTCAGTTGTTTGTTGTGTAGGATTGCATTTGCAGTAGGCTGTGGAGAGTGCAGTTAGGTTGTAATAAAAGGGAAGTCCAGTATATTGCTCAAAAAAGTGGGTATCTCTGGTTCCTTCGGTGACTCTCTGCCTCGTTTCAGGGCTGAGGCTGAAGTCTGGTACTTCAACAGTATTTGGTATATTCAACAGAAACAAGTAATTTTTTTGTGTTGGAAGAGTAACTCCTGCTTTGGTGTTTAAAGCACTTCAGTGATTTCAGTGGTTACTGCAGTGCTAAGATGTATCTGACACATTCCTGCAGCACTGACTGTTACCTCTCTGGCAGACAGGCATTTCCCGGGCAGCTGCTTTATAAATACACATCAACATAGTATCAGCTGCTATGCATATGGTTTCTTTGTAGCCCTAGAAGGTGACTCTGGCTTGACTGTGAGTTATTTGAAAATGTGAAATTGATGCTGCTTGAAGAATTTGCTGGCAGGTGTGTAGGTGATTGCCTCCTCTCCTGCTGCTGCCATGTATATTCTCTTCAGTGCTGTTGTCACTTCTAAATGTGCACGCCTAACCCTCCAGTAGCTGACCAAGCTTAAGTTCTCACAGCTCTTAGGCACTCTTTTGATAGTCATAGTAATTAGGATTTTTTTCTACTATCACCTTTACTGTTTTCCGCTAGAAAACCCAGCTACATATCCTTGTTTGGAGACAGTTTTCTATTTGCAGTGTCAGCTGTTCCTCTAAGTGACTCCAGGTCTGCTCTTACCATTTGTCTTCCAGTTGATGACTGAAATTCTGTCATTTATATGAGGGCAAATATGCAACACATGAGAAGGGAGAGACTGTCCCAGGAGATGAGGATAAGTGGATGTTTTTCTGAACTTAGGTCTGCTTTTTTTTTAAGTCTTCAGGACATGCAAACATCTAGAGATTGCCCACAAGTATTTCTTCAGTTGCTTAGACAGATTTGTCCTGGTTAAAACTTAACACGTAAAGGTGCCTTTTTCCTGCTATTACAGTCATTTTCCAGGATAGGTGTACATCAAATTAATTGGAGAAGGTGATTTTCTACTAGTTCTGACCTGAGCACACCGTCATTGAAAATGCTGGTTTCTGTTTAGAAGTATGTATGTATTAATGTGTCGGTCTGTGACCTTAATTAACACTTTTGGATACTAAATAAATCTGTCTCAAATGCTTGTTGTCTGCTACAAGAACATTTATTTGTTCTACCCATCCTCTTCAGAGAGCGAAGGCCAAACCTGCCTCCAGCTTCTTCATAGATTAAAACCTGGTGGGGTGAATGCTGGTTCTGGAATTTCATAGCCTTGGAAAGGTACAAAGTATTCTTTCTGCAGAGCAAGAGTGTTTCAACCATGCAGATTTACCAGCACTAAACAGGAGGGATTTCACAGCCCGCATTTTCCCTCCGCAGCACTTGATGATTACTTTCTTGCCCTGAAGCAAGCCAGATCTCCTTTTAACATGAAATGGAACAAGCAGCACTGCTGTGCCAGACCTTGCTATATTCCCCCTGCCTTCAACTAACGAAATTCACAAAAGGGCTTAGAGAAGTCTTTTCCCTACACTTGGGAACAACTCAGTGCTCCACTGTACTTTCCTGCATTAGGGAACTGTGGAGTTGTACCTTGCAGTGCTGAGGTTCTCACTGCAAGGGACGTGCATCATTTTGCTTGCCTATTAATATTTTGTGCTACATATCATTAACTAATATGAAAGGGACTCAATATCTTGAGATACAAATTATCTTCAACATTGCAATTGAAACATTAAAATTTTCTGGTCTACTCAAGCTATTATGCCATGATACAGGAATGAGACTTTTTGGAATCAAGAAATGAAGTTGTACATGTTGGTTTTGTTTTTCTTGCCTGCAATATTACCCTAATGCACATACTATTGTTGTTTGTATTCGTATTCTTTTTTATAGGCAGAGCTTTGCTTGGAGGTAGATATAATCATGGCAGCAAAACAAAAACTGGTTTTAGTTAGCTGTGCTTCACCTTTGAAATTCTTTTAGGTTTCAGTATGTCCTAAACGGTCATTTGAGTATTGGGAGTGAGGGAGGGAAATGACAGAAGTGAAAGTGTTAGCACTGGAACAGGCTGCCCAGAGAGGCAGTGGAGTCTCCTTCTCTGGAGATATTCAAAACCCACCTGGATGCAATCTTGTGCAATCTGCTGTAGCCATGGGGGATGGGACAGGTGGCTGTGTGGCCATCTGATATACTGGAACAACCAAGGATGTAGCCATGGGGCTGGAGGAGGGTAAAACTCCTCTTAAGCCAGTGTTGCTGCTGGAGAAAGGCTCATCCTGCTGCACTCTAAAGTTAATAACATGTCAAAGTGGGAATGATGAAAAAGAACTTAAATTTTGCATGCTGGTTTGTTGTGGGGTGAATTTCTTCAACAGCATTGGCCTGTCAGGAAGTGCAGTTTGGATAAACAGCTAAGTAAGTAGCAAACGCAGTGCTTCGGCAAGAGAGTCATCACCTGAAAACAAACAAAATTGCCAGAGTATGGTTCTGTGTTGTGCTTTATTTAGCTTAAATGGGGGCTGCTTCCACTAGAGGCTATTTCACGAATTCCCCTGCACAGAATCCAGGGATTGTACAGTTTTACAATGGATTTCTTCATTTGCCACGATGCTGAAAGGCTAATTATTTTTGCTTTCTCTTCTACTTTGTCCTTCCCAACAATAATCTCAAGCTCAGCTTTTGCCCATGTGAGTGTTGGATCAGATGTAAGGAAAGGGCAAGAACAGGATCACATCACCTAGCAGTGCCTGCTCGCAGAAAAGGTTGAACCCAGCACAAAATTGCTCTTCAGTATTTAGGAACACCTGAGAAGTAAGCAAAAAACCATAGCCTTTACTTTTCCTTCATTTGCTGTGAATCTTAATTTTTTTTTTTTTTTTTAAGTATATCAAATGTGTCATCTTCTCTCCCTAATCCCATTTATTGTCAAAGGAGCATCTCAGTTGTTCTGCCCAGGAATCCCCTTAATAAGGTGGCCAGTGCTTTCTTATCTGGGAAATACTTTGCCTAAGGTTGAACACAATTATAGGTCTCTCAGTGAAATGAAACTTCCCAGATGGTTGTCAAAGGGATAATTGACAAGCATTCCTTCTGGTGCCTCCCATTGTGCTTTTATTGATGTTTTTAATAACCACTGGAGCAATAATTGGAGTCCAGGCTTCCTTGGTTTTTTTAAAGCACTATGGATGCTTTAAATTTCCTGTAAAATGTTGTATTTGCTTTGTTCCTACTTGTCACTATTCAAATGTTCCAGCACGTGGTTGCACGTGCTCCATCAACAGCTGTAGCTGTTGTTGGATCTGCCTCCTGTTTTGGGAGTACCTTGTTGTTTCCCCATGGCACATTAATACAGATACTGTGGCATTTATAAGGAGCAAAGACAATATCCAGTGGCCACACTATGGAATCACGTGTGTGTTAGTCCAAAGGAGCACAACTTTCTAACAGGAAGACATTGACTGATGCTGCCTATATCAACTTAACTGTAAAACCTTAAGCTGTTCTTGAACCAATACTTTTACAAAGAGGCAGTTGACATCATAGTAGGGAGCTGACCAGATCCATGAATTTCTTTGAACTTGTCTTGCCTAACTCACGTTGAAGAGTTTTTTAAAAAAGTAGCACAAATGTGCATGTGTGGGAAATGGTCCATGGAAAAAGATGCTGTGTTACACAGGTGTTTCTCCTGGGGAGAGACCAAGCAAAGCATAGTTTGCAGAATACCCAGCAGGAAGGTGTTCCAATACTTCCATAATTTTTGGCATAATGTATTCCTGGCTTAAAGACCTGGGGTTACATTCTTTAATGATTGGTTACGAAATTGTTGTAAACCAATCTAGGGCCTTCTGCATGTTCCCACCCTTCCTCCCCTGGCTGCAGGTCCCACACTGTAGGTTGTCAGTTGCATCACAGCAGTTGTGGCTGCAAGGAAATCCACTCCTGCTTGCCCAACCACCAGGAGCTTATTACTGTTCTCCAAGATTAAGTTGTTCAGGTACTGTGCACTGACCCAAATCACTGCCTGCCTGCAAAGGCACTGGCGGTTGTTGAGGCATGAGAAGGGAAAGGATGGGCGTGGCTTCACCGGCTGGGTGGATCCTATCCTGTCTGTCCGGCTGCTTTGGTAAGGTTGCCTGAGGCTGTTTCTCCATAAGCACTTCAGTGGCAGCTGAAGAAATTCCTCCTCTTCACCACAGCACCCAGCGCTCCTCACAAACTCCTCTTCCCCCTCCCTGGGACAACTGCTTGGGTGGTTGTGCATGAATTGGGCTGGAGAGAACAGAGCTGCTAAGGCCAACCTGACACTTGGAAGAGGGTCCTGTCCAGAGATGCAGAGTGGTGTGGTTTGTTCCTGGCCCTGTAGGCTGCTATGGTGCCGGTGGGACTCATTTCGAACCTTTAGTACTTCTATAAGCATGTGCTTCCCTTCCCCCTTCCTAGCTTAAGCCTCCTGCTCTCCAGAGCAGTTGTTAAGGCAAAGGCAGTGGGGATGGGGCATGCTTTGCCAGCACACCCCAACCTGGGCTCTACACAGCCCCAGCTGAGCAGGCCCTTGGGAACGGGGGAACTGCTGTGTGCCTGGTGCTCTTCCTCAAATGCCCTCCCTGAAACCACTGTTGAGGCTCTCCCCTCCTGTCCTCTAAAACCTGGGCCAGGTGTAGTTTCAGGCCCCTGTTAAAGACCTCCCACGGCTTTTAAGTCTGAAAACATTACCTCATGTTTGCCTGCAGCACGGCTCTGCGAATTGACAGCTCAGCCAGCACTTGGAGAAGCTCAGCCAGAGGAGCCCTTCAAGCTGTCACTTGCAGAATTCACTGGATTTTATTGCTGAGTGTTGAGGAGGTCAAGGATTTTTTGGATCAGGTTGTCTCTGCTTAAGCCTGTCAGTTCTGTGAGACTGGAAATACCCCAGGGAGGATCCCAAACACCCCAGCCTCTCTGAACCCAGCCCTTAGGCAATTAGGACCTTGCCCCAGTACACCAGCCAGGCACCTCCTCACCACCAACAGGTCTTTGTGGCCAGGTGCACGACACCATATGGGTGTTTTTCAAGGCACATTCCTCAGGGGGAACTGATACTCTTTTTTTTTAACCCAAGCTGCACAAAGTCCAGACATGAGGGCTGAGACAACAGCAGCAGATAATTGAATTGCTTTGGTTTTGGCAGGTCCAACCCTAGCTGTTGCATTACTTATAGTGCTGTTCTTTGAAAACCACCATAGCTGTCATCATTCACCTGCTCTGACACAACAGGATTTCAGAGATCTCCTCATTTTTCCATGCTTTCCATTGCAAAAGTGAGAACATACTGATAATGCTTAATATTTTCCTGCTGCATTGCAGCTGTTTCTGCTTTTGACCAGAGCTGTAAAGAAAAATTTAAGTCTCCATAACTGCTCCAGTCAGACGGCAAATACTGAGGGAGGACTGTGTCCAGTGCTGCCCAGGTTATTGACGAAGGGTACAAGTCAGTTGTCCTCACTCCTTAAACTAAGAAGGACCACACCAGGACCTCTCCTGAAAGTGTTGCAGAACTTGTATTAGGCTTGTGCTGCCACTGCAGCAAAGGACCTGACTGCTTCTTGGATGCTGTAGTCTCTGTTCCTGCACATATGTATGTATGTGTGCATACACACATGTATGTACCTGTACAGGAGGGGTGATGAAATGAGAAGGGNCCAGGTTATTGACGAAGGGTACGAGTGAGTTGTTCTCACTCCTTAAACTAAAAGGACCGCACCAGGACCTCTCCCGAAAGTGTTGTAGAACTTGTAGCAGGCTTGTGCTGCCTCTGCAGCAAAGGACCTGGCTGCTCCTCGGATGCTGTAGTCTCTGTTCGTGCACGTATGTATGTATGTATGTGTGCGTACACACACGTATGTACCTGTACAGGAAGGGTGATGAAATGAGAAGGAGACTGTGAAAACATAATTAAGGCCCGAGCATGTGGAAAAGAATCCTTTTTCCTCCCCCTGTTAATTGGAAGCCTGGCTAATGATCAACAGTGGCAGCAATATTTAGGTAAGCTGTAACAAGGTAATGGTGGGGGGTTCTTGGTGAGGAAAAAATAGCATTTTTATATACCTTCATTTTTGTTTATTAGATTGAAAAAAAAACATTGGGTTAAGTGCATAAAAGGAGGGGGGAAAGTAGAACCAGAAGTCAAGTTTGCTTGGGGAAGCACAGCATTGAGTCCTTCATGACAAGCCAAACCCAGACAGACAGGAAAGACACACCAGAACAGACATAGAAAGAGGAAAAAGCCCCATCTAAGGGAGCAGGGCAGCCTCCAGTAGGTGCTACTAAGGGTAAAAAAAGAAATTAGGGGAAGTTACCTCGGTTCTGTAGCTGGGTCTATTTGACTGTGCTGCACCCCACAGGCAGGATGTGGAATGCTTCTGGCCCTGCCGGGGAGCCCAGCTCGCCGGGCTTGCTGCTGCAGCCAGAAGCTGGGGAACACAGGCTGGAGAACTGCGGAAGTGATCTGGATGTTTGTCACTGGTTAGGAGCAGAGAAAAATGGCCCTCTGAGAAAGGACAGGGAGAAGGGGAGGCCTGGAGAGACACCTGCAAGGGAGGTGGGGGTAGGTGTGGTATCCCCAGCAGGGTATGGGCAGGAGGTGAGAGCTGTCTGGGCTGCTGGGCGCAGGGGATGTCACCCCAGAGAAACGTCAAAGTCAGGAAACCTCTTCTGGAGAGCTGTCATCCTAGTTCTTTGCCTTACTCAGCTGGGAGATCCAAAGCTTTGGAGGAGTGGTTGCTATTGACAGTGTAGACATGTAACAAGAGTTGTGTCTCTTAGGCCTTTACGCATCCAAAAAAGAAAAAGGAAAATACCTCATCCAGCTGCACTGATGAGGGACAAAAATTCCTCCTCAAACTACTGCATACAAAGCACATCCTGTGCATTGACAAATCTGGATACAGTGTTGTCTACACCACTTCCTGAGCATATGGGATTGTTCACTGTTGATGACCATGTTTTAATTTCCCCAAACCACAGTGCTCAACATATTTTGCTCTTTTTACGGACTGACATCCCTACTCAACTTTTATAGTAGCTTTCAGAGACAAACACAACCAGGCTACTGTGACTGAATTCCCTCCTGTGCACTAGGAGCTCAGCTGGTGACAGCTTTCACTTCCCTTTCACCTCTTGCCACATCTGGATGGTTGCACCCTAGTGCTGTCTGCTTCCACAGCTGCTGCCATCAGCTTGATTGTTAGGTGGATTGTTGATGTACGAAACCTGCAACCTGAACTACACTCATCTCTCAAGTGTCTTTTCCTATAATAATCGGCTCTGCACTTCTGCATTACCTTTCTGTGTGATTTGAGGGCAAGAGATGTTTCTCCTGAAACAGCTGGGGAAGAGATCAGCTGAGGTTTATACATTCATGGCAGTCAAAGGAAGGTAAACTCCTCAACCAAACAAGCTGAATCAAGTATTTGCTACTGAAGGCAGTTCTGCACGTTCATTTTCTGGCAATTTTGCTTCATAGGCCACCACATATAATGCCAGTAAATGTTCTTTTTCTCTGCCAGCTGGGCAGGCACCAGCATTCCCTGGCCATGTCTCCCATTCCAGCAGCAAAGTCAAGTCACCTCCCAGGGCAGCTGAGTCACAGACACAGGCTCAGTTGCTACTGTTGCCTTACATAGTGACTACATTTAAGAATTATCCTTAAATGCAATTAAAGCAAGAACCAGGACACAAAACTGAGGAAATGCCCATATTCCTGTGTACCTCTAACAGCAGGTTTGTACTTCCCTTTGGTGGGAGCTGTGCAATTCTGTAATTATATGCTGGTTACCACACCCATTTTGCAAGACAGATGATGCCCTGGGGCAATCAGTGAGACCACTTCGCAGTGGTCTTTGCTCTTCTGTCGGTCCACGTCTGTCAGGTGTCCCCAGCCTAAGCAAGCCTGCCCCTGGTAACTCAAGTCCCTGAGCTGTTCTGACACGTGGGTTCCTCACAGCAGCAATACTTGGAGCACCACTGCCTCACAACAGAGGTGACTGAGCCACAGAAAAACATCTCACCCATGCCAATTCCGGCAATAAATCAGCTCCATTGCCACTCCCAGGCCCAGTCCTTTACGAGCAGCATTTGTAAGTGTCTTTTCTTCAGCTCTCTTTGGAAAAAGGTGGGGAGCACTTCTCTGTCTTCAGGGAGAAGTGACTCAGATGTAGGTGATTCTGCAACTGAGAGATATTCATGAAGGCTGAAATTGCAACTCCCTAACTTAGAACCCAGAGAAGTGGGATAGAAGAGGGGTTAAGCCATGGGCTGAACTGAACCTAAAATCCCTCAGACTATACTGAACCAGGAGACTCCTGAGAGAAAAATAAAACTAAACTATATAGATCCCAGCTTATGACAGAAAGCACACCTTGTCCTTAGCAGACAGGAACATTTACTTCAGTCCCAGCCTCTGCTCAGGCCTTAGATGAGGAAGGTGGAGGTTCTAATGAGCAGTTACTGCTTCTACTCCTGCTCTTGCCTTGCCCTGAGCACACACGGGCTCAAGGTGCAGAAACCAAGCACCTGGTCCTGCCCAGACCAGCTGGATGCTCCCAGTCAATTTTTTAGAGGACAGCTGGAAGACCAGCTTCCCTGCTGGAAGACCAGAGGCACCTGCATATCTCAACATCTCCCCCTGCAGTGACAGAGGGAGCTGGCAAGCACCGAGCTAAGTCCCACACTGCACCACTTTGCTGAGAGGATGGGTCACCCTTCTTCATCCTGCTCCTTCAGGTACCAAGCAATACCACACACACCAGTCTTCCAGTTGCCCCACAGACAACTGAGATCCCTGAGCTACCCCTTCCTCCATTTTCAGATTCTAGAAGCTGACTGCTGAACACTCTCAACATCCCCCAGCTTCATTAGTAACATCTAACACAGAGCAGCCTTGAGCACTGACACACCACCAAACGATCAAAAGATTAATAACATCAATTTTTATTCCAAACAAGACAAAACTACAGAACACCTGTAATCCTCCTGGTCATATTTTATGGAAGTCTTTTAAACACTGGACAGACTAACTTACTATTCAACCTATAACAATCAGGGATAGGATGATGGCACTGCTAAAGGGGTTTCTTCTAAACAAACTAAAAGTTAAGGTTTAAGAGTTAACTTTCTTCTACAATGCTCAGCTTTGTCTTCAGGTGCTTAGCAACAGAAGCAAAAAAATAAGCCTGCTTTAGAACAGCAAGTAGGAGTAAACAGAATACATATTCATACAAAGAAGCAAGAGTTTAGTAAGGTCTCATGCGGCTTGATGGGGGTGGTGCACGATTCGGCGGAGTAATTGCTATATCCAAGTAGTCTCCTATCTGGAATTTCTGAGACTGCAGTGTCATGGAATCATCTGTGCCCTTCCTACCCGACATGGTGCTGCCGATCTCCTTCACCCTGTGAGTAGCAGAGGAAAGGCAAGTTAGTTATCAGTGGCCAATCTCCCCAGGTGTCCAAAACAGGAACTGCACCAGCTCACAGCCCCCTTCCCATGCCATTCCCTGCACTGCACACACATGTGGCTGCGTACCCAAAACGCTGGGGGTTTTCTCTGCAGTCCTGGGTGTATCAAGAAAGCTACACCAAATGCTCTTTCTGACAGGGCAGTGGAGTCTTCTACCGTATTATGTTAAATACTAGTGAGAGCCCCTCACCCCTCCCATACAGACAAAGCACAAGACCCCACTAGATTCCAGAGTGGAGTACATCCACCAGATGCTGACAAAGATTAGGTCATGCCATTTTGGAAGAGAGACAAGATCACTGCTGTAACTCAGGTGCAAGACCTACCAGAAACAAAGCATCATCTCAAGCTGGAGGGCCATGCTCCAGTTGCCAATACAGTAACCAAAGCCTTCAAGTACACAGGTTCATTGTTTTGGGAACACATTAACAGGGGTGGTTATCAAGCACAATTTAGAGTTTGTAGCGGTCATCATACAGAACTCCAGAAGTTTGGTATGTGGGTTCTAAACTTTAAAATCAGTGTTAATGAAAAATAATTTACTGCTCTGGTGCCCAAAGTATTCTATTAACTCAGACAACAAATGCCATTTACCTATAGCCAGGCCTCTTGAGATCTGTAAAAACAATGGCAAAGTTGAAATGTGTGCCCTTCTTCCGTGCTTCTGGATAAACTTCCTTCACTAAGCTGGTCAGCTCTTTCAGAGTTGCGTCCATCCTAGATTAAACAAACAAATCAAAAGAATCACACTCTCAAAAGAACAGTAAAAAAAGCTTCCCAAAACGTTTAAGATGGAATACAACTTAACCATATGTTTCTTTGCCTTGGCATACCCTAAGTCCACAGTTATTGATTGTAACAGGTGGGAGAATTCACCACTTACTACACATTGGAGGCAACATGCTCCAGTGCAAATGTCTGATTCACTGGGATATTCAGACAAATCTCTTCACCTCTGTGTGCATTTCAGCACCTGCATTTCCAGGTCTTTATGAAAAGTTACCATTTAAACAGCAGGAGCCTGGGGTTTTTTAATGCATTAATGCATTCATACAAGGTACAATATAAGAGCTTCCTCACCTAAGCTGATATCTGTATTAAAATAAGTTTACTAACTATTAGAGGAGATGTAAGAAAAACAGGGGGAAAAAAATAGTTTTCCATTTCTGCTCTAGCAGGCTGCACTCCCCTACCCAGCCTTCAACCAGAGCAGGGCTAAAGCTCATATCTAGAATTTCAAGAACAAAAGTACTCAATTATCACAACAAAAGCATCTCTAACTATACAGACTGTGCACTCACTCTGAGCTTCAGGTGACCAAGCAGCAGTGGGTTGACAGACAATGCCCATTCTGACTTCTGCAGATGGCAAACAACTCAGACACCACCAACAGCCTGGACAGAGTCCATAAATCCCACTTAGAAGTAAATTAGAACTGCATGCTTTGGTAGCCACAAAAATGGATTTATTCAACTACACAACGTACAAGTTACAACTCTGGCAAACATCATGAAGGCAAAGGAAGGTTTAAAAAGTAGCATAACTCCTTTTCAAAGGCATTCTTCAAAATACTACAAACAAAACATAGTATGTTTGCAATGGAGACTAAGGCAGTTCTCCAAAATAAATCTGACAGTGATAAAAAGCAGCTCTCAGTTAAAGCACTGCTGCCTGACCATGCAAAAAGAAAACTCATTGCTCCACTCTCAGGAGGATCTGAGTTAAACCAATAAACCATCCATACAACAGTTCAAGCCTTCTGGGACAACTACTTCTACTGGATAAACGGGGCTGTTGGAACAAAATATACACATTAAAGGAGAACCTCTGCGTTGAGCAGATGCGTTGTGATAATCATCGCTACAGCACAAGCCACCAATTACATGCAGCAGTAATTGGGTAATTCAGTCGCACTAAGTCTCAGCGGCTGAGCGCTCACTGCTGCACAAAGTTGTGTTTTCAGAGATGTCCCCTCTCCGCTGCCAAGGCACAGCTAGAACCACTAAGCTCCCCCGCGTTTCCTGCGCCAACCGGAGCCCGCACAACTCCCTCTGGCACCTGGGGCCCAGGCGAGGCCCCGCTCGCCCCGTGCCATAGCCAGGCGCAGAGGAGGTGGCACCCACCAGGTGTAGATCTGCAGCTCGCTGGAGGGCACGTTGCCGCGGGAGAACTCGTCCATGCGGTGGTGCCGCCCATTGTTGGTGGTGAAGACGCGAAGCAGCAGTGGGCACGTCTGTGGGGTGAGGCGGGGGTGAGAATGAGGAGGGGGGCGAGGAGCTGCAGGCGTGGGGATTAGGATGAGGGGCCGTTCGCCGCGCCACGCTCCCCCCGCCCCCCGCGGCCTGAGGCCCCACGTCGTCACCAAACTCTCGCCACTCCCCCCACCCCCGCTGCCCACCCTGGAGCGGCCGGCGAAGCGGCGCGGCACGACCACCCCGCACTCTGGGCACCTTCTCACGGTCTATCGGCTTCTCCGGCTCCTTCTTGATCTCCTCCTGCGTCACCCGCGACTCCACCGCCATCTTGCCGCGCCGCTCCCGGATGTCCCGCCGCGCACCGCCCATCTCGCGAGAGCAGGGGCGGGGCGGCCCCGCGGGGCTCCTCCCCCGGGCCTGAGGCACCGCCCTTGCCACAGGGAGCCGCGGGTAGAGAGGGGTTCAGTGTAGCGGAGCTGTAGAATCAGCCGGTGTAAGTAAGTAGCAGCAGGGTGAAGTAAATTAGCGGGAAATCTGTTTAGAATCTAGTTTCCCTTAATATTACATTCAGGGAAAGGTCCAATGCACACGCTTCCCATTTACGGTCCTGGGGTTTTATTCCACAAGTGGAATCTTTCATTAGGTTAAATTTGAGTCTGTGGTTGTGTCTCACAAAATAAGCGGTTATATATAATATCTATAAAAGAATAAAAAATACGTGGTTCTGTGATGTGATAGCTTTTTTAAAATGTCGAGATTTGCTTGTTACTCAGAGCCATGTGGGGAGAGGGGTTCAGTTGTTTTCACAGAATTGACACTTGGATTATTTCCTCTGAATTTATTTCTCATTTTGAGAGTAAAACAAAATTAAGTTTCTCTGTAAAATTATGCAGAAGCATATGTGCTTTCAGGTGCAAAATAATCACACATCGGGGACTCACAGACTGGCTGGGGCTGGAAGGGAGCTCTGGAGGAGGCCGCCCTGTCCAAACCCCTGCTCAAAGCAGTGTCAGCAAGGGCTGGTTGCCCAGGGTCAGGTCTGTGTGGATTCTAAGTACAGCCAAGGATGGAGATCTCTGGGCAACCTGCTCCAGTGCTCAGTCACCTTTGCAGTTAAAAAAAGAAAAACAACAAAAAAGAAGTCATTTCTTTTGTCAGCTTGTGCCCTTTACCTCTGGTTCTGTGGCTGGGCATCGCTGAGAAGCCTGCCTGTCAGTCTTCGCTCCTTCCTGCCAAGTATTCCCACACCGTGAGCCGTCTCTCTGAACAGTCCCAGCTCTCCCAGCCTGTCCTCATGCCACACATTCTCCCATCCCTTAACCACCCCGTTAAGCCGTATTCGATGCTATATCATTATGGTATGTCGGCGGCACTGCTCACACAATTCTCTGTTGGTGCTTGCAGCAGAGAACAGCACATGTGCCACTGGAGCTGTGTCTCAGGGTCCCTGTTGTGCAGTGTATGTCTCTGAGTCAGGGGGTTCAGGGTGTGTTTGGGCTGCTGCCCCGAGTGTAAGTCTAGCACTAGAAGTAAGTGTAGTAAGTTCTGCACCATGAAAAAAGCAGGTGCTCGTTAAGGTGTTGTAAGTGTTGAAGTACCTGTGCTCTTAAGGGTGATGTTGTGGTTTGATTTCACTCTTCCAAACACTGTAGATATATGTTTCAAAGGTATTATTTATTAAAAAAATATTTAGGGGAGAAAAATATTATAAAAATATATTCACATATAATGTTTCTGTGTACATCATAAAGAAGAAAAAGAGTATTTTTTTTTAATAGTCCATACTATAAAAAAAAAATCTCTTGCATTTCACTCTAATATAACCAACAGTATTTGGTTTAAAATGTTGATTTATGGCTCACCAAATACAAGAGGAGAGAACCAGCAACCTACTAGAGTTCACCCTGTTTTTATTAACTTCCTTTTGTAGTAGTCTGGATAGCGTTGGACAGTTTTTAATCTACAGTAAGTTACAGCATATCATCATTTTGTTACCATGGGCAATGACTCAGCCTTGCCACCATTTGTGGGATTTGATTTCTCAGGCAATGATACCGTTTATTACTCGCTAAAATTAATTATATCTGCCATGATGATACACACTTTGGGCTCAGTGTGTGAACTACCATTTCCAGAGCAAAGAAATTTGTGTCTCAAATCAAGTATTATAAAGGAGCAGCGGTAACAAATAAGGTACAATTCTGTTACAAATCTGAGTACTTCCTTCTGCTAGAAATTTTGGAGTACATTATTTATGTGAAAAATTACCCTAGTGGGCCTGAGTTTTAGGTAAATTAAAGCATTAATTAATTTATTATGCAAGAACTGTATCAACACTTTATCATCAACTTTACGTATCAACTTTATGTATCAACTTTTTATTATCTAAGATAAAATCTTAGATTCTTATGTTAAGTGTTTGGAAGCGAAGGTTGAAAGTTATTTGGCAGTGAAAATGCAGTGATGTGACTGCAGGGTGCGGGTTTTACTCAGGGTGGGGCTGTCTGGTTAAACAAGGTATAACACCATAAGCTGGGTTCCCGCAGGTTTAGGCTGAGGTCTCACGTGGACTGGAGTTGGTCCAACTGCTTGCTTTTGCCAGAGGAGGGGGATTTAGCTCCCGCTGCTTGTCCGTAGTCACGTGAGGGGTTTTTCCCTCCTTTCTGCCAAGGATGACTCTCACTAGATGCTTCCAAAAGTAAGTTAAATTCCCCAGTTTAAGAGGAAACTATCTCTTGGGACTGGTTCTCTGTCAGTTAATTTCATTTGACACTTTCCGTGATGGTTCCACGATTGCTCGACCTGTTTGGTGCAAGGCGAGTGGTGGGAAGTGCACGTCCAGGAGCAGCTGGGAGGCGGAGGGAGAGAATAGGACTGGAGTAGGGGGTGTCCCTTCAGTGGCAGTGAGATGGTTGATTGCCTCACCCTCTCTTCACGTTTCCTTAAGTTTTGTGGGGCGAGAGGTCTCCTCTGCTTGTTCAGGGATGCTGTGTGCTGTGCAAAAAATGTCTGTACATACAAACATATATATATAGGGTATGGTGTAAAGAAAATGAAAGCTCCTCACCGAGGTAGTGATGCACAGTAAGACTGTGCATAGGAGCAAGTCTCCAGGATTGTTGTTGTGAAGGCCCAAAATATGACTCTAACTTTTTCAGCTGTGAGTGCTTGTAGAGCAGGAGACAAGTGGTTTGGAAGCGTGAATTGCCTCTTTAAGTACTGTTAACACATGTTCTTAAGGAAGTGGTTATTTAAATAGCAAACTGTGAATTGTTTGTTGGGGCATCTAGGACAGGTATGAATGAGATGGCGAGTTGGTGCCGTTAGGATATGGGACTGGGCAAAGCTGCCACAGCCCTTTAGAGAAGAGCACTGTAGGGCAAGGAGCCTACAAAACACTACCTGTGAGTAAATTGTGACTGAAAGGGAAAATCAAAAGGAGCAGTTGGTATGGGGTAACTTAAAACTTTCTAGGCAGAACGGAAGGATTGTAGCAAATAACAAATGTCCTTGGGAAGATACAGAAAGTAACGGCATAGCCGAGCCTGGGATACCAACCACTGAGGCAAACCTCCAAGAAACTAGAAAAATTGTAACATGACCGGAACTCCAAACATTTCAGAACCATGAGTGTATTGAATCTGAGTTCAAGGAAGCTGAATTAGCCTCAGCAGCATACTATTTCCAGGTTCCCAAGGCTCCCAGGACTTCTGTCTTCTTGGCTGTGTTTCTGAGTTCTTTCTAACCAGGACTACATACAGTCCCTTAATTTTTCTTGGTTGTATGTGTATCCCATAAAGCCTGTTTAATAGAGGACTTGGTCTTTATCTTGACTGTGGAAAGTTCAATTACCCTGTTCTGGCAACAGCACAATCAACTTTCAACATCTTTACAATCAACTGAGTGAGCAAAGTCTCAAACACGATGGAGCTTCTACTGCAGACCAGCTTTAACAGGTGGAGGAAGAAGGCAGGCACAATTTCTTTGCAAATACGATTTGCAATAAGATTGCTGGTATTTCCTACTGTTTGTGTCATGGTGATGTCATGGGTGTGTTTTTATGTTCATAATGCTCTGTGTGCAGTAGATTTCACTACAGTGTTTTAATTTCCTGTTTTCTTTTGTACCAAAGTTAGTGTGAATTTCGAGAAGCCTGTAGTGCTGCTAGACAATGACACTGTTTTCATTTAAGCTTCAGGTTTTATTCCCTGTTTTGAATTTAGGTGATTTGGGCTCACAAAATGTGCCTTAACTCTTGGGCTTCCTCGGTCCTATTCAACCTGCCTGTGAGGCAGCAGGTGAATGAGTCAGTGCAGGACAGACTGGCACCTCTGGAATGTAGAAAAGGACTCTGGCACTGGATGTGTAAAGCCTGCACAGACCCCCGAGGCAGCATCATGATTCAGGAGCACCAAGACTTAGCTACCTGGGAGGAATCTGTACTTGTATATAAATTACATATATATTTTTCTCTTCTATTTTTTTTTTTCTATAGAGTCAGCAGAAGGACCAAAAGTTAATAAAAATGCTTTGAAGATGATTTACTGTTCTACAATATTGCAATGTGATTTAGTATTAATGATTTTATGTGGCGGTAGCACCAGTCATGCTGTGCAGCCTTGTGCTCGCTCCAGGCACACAGGCGGCACACGCGAGGCACAGCCACTGCCGTGCCTTGTAAACAAGCTGCCTCATACTTGCCAGTGTAAGACCTTGATTAAAGTTGAAAGTGGTTTGCGATGTTGCCAAATGTTATAATTCTGCCATTCTGCTGGAACTGTTCCACATCAGGTGTTTCCTAAAAGAGTATCCTCAGGACGCTTTTTTTTCAGTTTCAGGAAAAAATATTCAAAGAATAATGTATTAGGCAGATGAGCGTTATCACTCACATTTCTGTTACTTCTGTTCATTTTAGATACTAACAGCAGTTCGTCAGAAAGCTGCAGCATCCACATAATTTTAAGAAAGAAATAAAATTTGTCAGATATGCTTACTCCTGTGTTAGAAATATTCTCATAAAGCAAATACACTTGACTGAACTGAAAAAAATACCCTGTGATTTATCTGAAGTCAGCTGAGACTAATATTGGACATCTAGACATGTGAGGGATTCAGAAGGATGTCCACACTGCTCCTGATCTCTGCCACAGGGCTGAACTCAGGAGCTGGGAACAGTGGGGATCTATCTTGTTTTCCTTAGGGTGCTGCTCCCGCAATGGGCAGCAATGAAGGATGCAGGATGCGACCCTGTCTGCATCCTCTGAGCAGTGTGGGGAGGGAGCTGGAGAGCCACAGCGCTTCAGGCTGATCCAGTGCAAAACTGCTCACAATCTAGATCAGCTAGAGAGTACAGGTTATGCAAGAGAGGTCCAGCAAAAAATCATAGGGACTGAATTTCACCTGGAGGGGATCAGAACAAACTGGAACTTGTAGTTGTCAGCAGAGGAAAACAGACTTCAGTTTCAAGTAAAGAAAAAGTAATTCTTGGTCTGTCACACAAAGATATTTTTCTTCTCTGTACAAATACCCATGAAGGTGAGATGGTGAGGTGTACTAAAAAGTCTATTGATTTTTCCTGGTGGAGTTGTAGACTCGGTTACAAAATATAAAATTAAGGAAGAAATGTTTCCAGAATCTAAATCTGGATTTCATTAAAACATGTTGTCATTTCTCTATAAAATACATCTGCTACAATATTTCAGAAATTTTAGACACACAATAGAGTAATAAACTGCTTTTATAACTTGGGTAATACTCTACCATAGATTCCTGATTTCCCCCCTACTGTTTGTCTGAAATTACCTCAGTACAAAATTGTTCATACACTGTAAGGGAGGAACAAATGGGTTGTCATTTCAATAAGTAGAAGTTTTTTAAATTGTGTATGAGACGTGTTGTGTAGAGAGGACAACCAACACTGGAAGTTGGTCAGCCTGTAATATCACTGCGGATAGTTAGGTCAGCAGCGTGGGTCCCTGCCTGTGTTCCATGGGAGCTGTGTTTCCTGGTTTTCCTTCACTGGGTCAGCTCCACTACTGGAAGCAGTGGTGAGAAACCAACCCCGTGTGAAGGTTACTTTCATTGCTGGTGCTTTCCCCAGCTGCAAATGCTGCTTTCGCCCACTGAGTGAACCAATTTTCCCTGGGGACATGGAGGCTGCCTGACCCTCTGCCCCGGCACTGGCTGCTCTGAGGCCAACAGCACTTACCTCCAAGCGCCCTGCATGGCAAAGCCAACGTGTTCCCTCGCAACATCAGCAGTTGCAAGACATGTCCTTCATATTGTCTTCCACATTTCCTGTGCAGACAAATCCCTTCCCTGCCTGATTAATGTGATCTCATCCTTGAATATAACACAAAAGTCTGAGAAGGGGGCAAGTGTCTCCATCAGATAGACACATTCCTGTTCCTGCTTTGGTGGGAACATTTCCGTAAGTGTTAACAGATTAGGTTGATGGTTATTTCAGTATATTCTCCCAAATATTTGTTACTTGCCCTTCCCATGAAAGAATATTAAAGTACTTAAGCTTTTTCTCCTGAAGAAGAAAACTCCAACTGAGTGTACCAACATACACATGTTTTATATGCAGCTCCCTGGCTATGCTTCTCTTGATCTTGCCATATATTCCTAGAAGTTTCCAGACTGTGGTGTACCCTGTTCCTACTGAAAATAGTAAATGGATAAAGATGGATCCTACATGCCCAGAACAGGTATTTCCTTCTCTGTTTTCTGCCCCAGTATGACGGATCTTAACACAGAGAACCTCCCGTAATGATGAGGGAACTGCTGACAAGTAAATCCTCTCTGGGCAGCCCAAGTAAGAGGCACTTTTTTTTCTGGCTTCATTCTGGGGCTCACAGAGCCCCACAGAAGGTTTATGAGAGCAGTGCGTATCCTCCATAAGAAGGGATGATGTTGTGTAAGCCATTATGTGTGTCCTGCCTCCAGAAGCATCGTCTTAAAGAGTCAAGCAAAACTTTTCTCCAAAATAAGTAGTTCCACGTGGCCAGCCTTGTCAAGCCCAAAGCAAAGCCTCAGCACCCTGAGACGGCTCAACCGCCTTGCAGAAATATCTCTTGTGGCTCAACAACAAGGTCAGAAAACACAATTCTCTTTCTCTTTTTGGTTTCTTTTGTGTTTTTTTCTGAGTGGCCACTTATGACAAAAACGTTCTGGCTGCAATAAATTACCCACAACATTTTGAATACTTCAATACAAAACCAAATTCTTTTCTGAATGCTATGCAATATCAATTAACTCTAACAATCTTTTTTAAAGAAAGGAAATGTCCATCACTGGGAGTTTACGATACGTGATGATTGAGTCCAGAATTAATTCTGACAGCTTGGTTACCATAAGCTCCTCAGAGACAGAGTGCTTAGTGGAAACACTGAAATAACCCTAATGGTAGTGGCAGGAATAGTGCCAGTAAAACAGAATGTGCTGTAGGCACAATGCAAGGCAGAATCACTTCAGCTCCCGCACACTGTAGCTTCAAAAGTTCCTAGAAAATTTGTGGACCAAGAAAGGATAACCTCTCTATGTACCGCTGGCAATGGTTATCAGCTGTATTATATTCCATTCTGCACATGGCAGGAGGTTCTGGGGAAGTTGCAAATGTAGGAAATCTTGCTGCAGAGCAATGAAGGCCTGTTGGGGTTGTAGATGAGCGATCGTAAAGGCATGGGAAGAAGTGCACACAGTGCCCAGGGTGCTGGCAGGAAGAAATCACTGCTTTTACATTTCTTGCTGTTCCCCATCAGCTCTCTTGGCAGAGCTGGTCATGGTGAGCTCTCCATAGAGTTATTGCAATGAAACAGCTCAGCAAAGGCTTCACACTTGAAGAGTTTACAAAAGTCCTGCTGCTCTTGCCTGGACTGCGTGAGGAAGGGTTCACACAAGCAGCTTTGCTGGCACATCAGAGGGCCAGAGGGGATGGTGATAAAAGGCTTCCTTCTTGCAGTGGTTCAGTTGGAGTCAGAAGTGACATCTGTCCATAAGCTAGTGCTTTCAAATGACCGGCTGTACGATGTGACAAGTTATGTGACAGCATGACAGACTGTGACATTTCAGATTGCTGTAAGCAGCACTCTTTGTTTGTGTTCACAAGTTGTATCAGAAAGCGCAGCACTCCAAAGAATAAATAAGTGCCTCACAGACTTGCTAAAGGGAAAATTCCTGGAAATGAAGAAAGGAGGAGGAAAGAAACTATTTAAAAAGAAGCAGATAAGAAAAAAATCTTGGGTTAACACTTCTTTACAGTTGGGTTTATGTTTTGTTATCCCTGTTACAAAGCTAAGAATAATTCTGAATCATTTCTATAAAACTTCAAGGCGTAGAAGAGCAGGAGAAATGGCACTTCTACACCCCTTAGATTAGGTTTCTTCAGTGTGAAGCAAGATAAAATAAGCTCTATTTTATTTGGTCTTAAGGAATGTAAAGGTATAATTATCAGCTGGTACACCAGTTTAATGCAGGTGTTCAGAGTTTTAAAAGATAAAGAGTGATAATGACTCAAAGTTACCTTTAAAAAGAGATCTCAGAATTTTCAAATTAAAAACCCCCAAATACTAGAAAAAGAAACCCCTATTATATGAAAGGAATTGAAACTCTCAAATATGAAAAGTACAAGAATTCTGTTCACAGAGATATGGATAGAATCCCCTGCCTGTCAGAGGTGAGCAATTATTAATCATAAAGGTTTGAAAATTTTAAAGTGAACTATTAAGAACACAGGGCACAGTTATTGCTAAATTCTTGCATACAGATTCTGCTGTATGGGCTGTACCTTAAAATGTTGTTGAAGTTCAGCAGTCTGGCTGCTGAGAGCTTCTTTCAGACTTGGGCCTGGCTTCACCCAAAAAAATACAGAGCTGCTGCTCAAACATGCTTCACAGTCACATGAATGAGATTCAGAAAGGATTTTAGCCATGACCAAAGATTAAATGATATATTGTTGAAGTTATTAATTGGTTTCTGATTAGGAACCATGACGACCAGTCAGAATGAGAGATTCACGAGCATCCGTCCATCTTGGGCTGCAAACAAAGTGGGAAGATTCTGTATTTGTGTTAACATAGCTGTAGTTGTTCTTTGAGCTGTGGCTGGCTGATGCAAGTGATTTGGCCTACAGAGGCATTACATGTTTTTCATTATATGTTTAGATGGCAGGCAACATTTTTGGTCGGTCATGGAGAAATTCCTACTGCATTTGCACTCAAGGATGCCTGGATTTTGGTGAATGCTTTTTCATCCCACATCCTTTGAGCCTCTTGTCTTAAGCTGGTAATTTTTGCGGTGTCAGTGGTGGAAGACCACCAAGAATAGGCTGTGCACCTGCTCCTGGGAGCTCCAAAGCTCATCCTCCTCTTGGTCTCTTGCGGGATGTGAGTTATACAGCTCTGTTAGCTCTGTACAGACGCTGACAGCTGAACTGCAGGTGAGTTCACAGTTTCTTCAGGCTGCCTGAATGAGTCTTGGCTTCTTGCTGGGACAGCAACCCCATGACCCCAGCCACCAGGATTGTGAGTGTCTTCATCAGTGACTAGCTGGCAGAGATAATAGATGGGAAAAGGTACTTGAAAGCAGCTGGTCCCTGGCAAGATTGAAAAACATCAGGTGAAAGTGTTACTGGCCCTACCTGTGTGTCACTGATGGAGCAAGGCTGCAGAGGCATTGCTGAAATGTGGGAATTACACTTCATGCATGCCATTTCCTGGTCCAGCCAGGAGCCAAGGCAAAACTATGACAAACAGCAATGTAGTCTTTTGCTAATATCATAGCTTTCAAAAGACTTCCAGAAAAGATGAATCCTGCTTTCCTGGCCGTAACAATGCATCCTTAATCCCAAAACACCTTTTCTTCTGCTGTCAAATTATAAACAAGCCCTCTGACTTCTGGGACAGGAGTGTGCAGAGCACCAGGCTTGCTGTTTGATGGAAGTGTGAAAACCTTCACTTTCTGGGGCGCTGTAGCAGAAGAGGAATGAGACAGGCATGGTGCAGGCAGGGTGTCCTTGCACAGGGAATGTGGCCATGGCAGGTCCCTGGGGAGTTTGAGCCAAGGTGTGCGCCCATCCGGCCACAGCAGCACTGCCATAGGGAACAAACTGGGATATTAAACTCCTCTCACAGAATAGCTGATTCACCTCTTTCACTGTCCTCATGCAAGGAAATAACACATTTCTCCCCTGAAAGTATTTCGTATTTCCCTGAGGGGTTCTTAAAATATCCATGACACAAAGCATAAAGGAAAAAACTGATGGAATTTGGTCCTGCTGAGGGTAAGATAACAATGTGAAGGATATGAGGCAAGGTACCATTTAATTGTGCTTTACTAGTGCTTGTAATTTACATCTCATCACTTTCAAGGCCTCTACTGGTAATATTGCCTTCTAAGAATAGACCTTAAAGGTATTTTAAGAATTCTAGTTGTTGTGCAATTAATAGGGTAACACTTTGTTCTGAGTAAAAAAGACCTGCTTGTTTTGAGCAGTAACAGTATTTTGCATGTTAAAAAGGGGGAATGGGGAATGTTTTATTGCCAGCACTTTTCCTTACAGGGGGATGAATCACTTACATTCTTGGCAACCAAGCTCAAATTCACAAGAATGCTCAGTTTGATCAACTTCCTTCAAAACACTAAGCTCGAGGTACAGAGGAAAAAAGAGAGAAAGAAACTTGGATGGATTTGGATGTGGAAGACATTACAAGATGGACATCCAAGCAGGAAGACAATAACTCTAGTGTACAAATTGTTTTGCCCAAAGCAAGTCACTGACTTGCTGTTACAAGAGGGTCCAGTCTAAATTAAAAGAGTACTGGAAGGGAAAAATAAAACAAGGAGGAAAAGAGCCAGAGCAGAGAAAGAAAACCCCTGCTGATCTGGCAGACAGGGCGGATGCTGTGTCAAACATGAGTTTATTTGCTAACAAAGCAGTGTGAATTTTCACAAAAAATTACCACCCTTCCCTTCAGAATGGAAGATTGTGCTGAGAAACAAAATATGAGAATCCAGTTAGTTTTGGTGAGAGGGAAGTGCCTATGTTCAGGCTGTCATTTCACACAGCAAAGGCTGAGGCAGGAGCACAGGGTGAACCAAGTCATGCCCTCGTTGCTCCTCTCCACCTGTGCAGTGAATCCTACTGAGGAAGGGATGGCAGTGAAAATAGTCCCTTTTAGTTTTATTCTAATGGATTCTTTTTCAGCTGGATTGGTTGCCTGGGCTGGTTCACCAAGCAGCCACCCATGACACTGCACAATACACCCAAGTGTCAGTGGAGGAGATGACAAAAGTAGGGAGACATGGCAGAGTGGGAATGAAGAAGCTGGACAGGCACTGTTCCTCTGCCACCTCATTCCTGATCTTCTACACAGCACTGGTCTAAGGGACATTTGACCCTGCTGCACCCTTCTGATCAGAGACAGTCAAGTGGCAGCTTCAATGAGACCAGCACAATTGCTTGTTGGCTGAAGTAAAAACAACCCAAGCAAAACCCAAAACATTATTTAGTGTGGAATTTCCCTTTTTCTAGGTCATCCTGTGGTCATGCAAACAGCTGTGTCAGTATAAAAGCATGACAGTGAGGAGCAGTGGAAGACAAGAAGGGAAGTACTGCTCCCCAGTACCTTTTGATTTCCCCCTGCTCTTCGCCCCAGTGCTCTGCCACCCCTCACCTGCAGTGCACACAGGGGCTGCAGCACCTCCAGGTGGTTTGGGTGAGTGTGTCACATCCTGCAGCCAGCATAGGGCTGCTGTGCTTCTGTTCAGAGTGTCCTCCCAAAATATATTTGTTACCTAGTGAACCTAAAGGCGGGGGGTGTGTGTAATAACTGAGGAAGAATGAGAAGGTAGAGGCCTAAGTGGGCTGGGCCAGGCCCCAAAGGATAAATGCCACTCAAAGCAGGACCCAAGACACTGCAGAAGTGTTGGTGTCTAATAACCTCAGCATCACACAATTGCTGTTGTGTGTATTCAGGATCCCAGTTTCAGTATGTTTCTCACTTCTGTCACGCTCTGCAGTGCCCATGCAGTGAATCCAGTACTTCCCTCTGATTCTGTAATCAGATATGTTGCCTTTATGTACTAAATCGCACACTTTTGGGACACTGAATGTACTGTGTATTCACCAGGCAATCACATCCCATTCATAGAATAAGACCAGTGCTTCCTGGTCTGGTTTCCTGTACACTGATTGTACAATAGGTCAGCACAGGTCCTGGGGATATATCCAGGTTTTCCACATGTGTTGCCTTCCTATCCAAGCCGCAGTACAGACAATCCACAAACATCTGTGCAGGCACATTTTCTAGGCAGAAAAAGAAAATATCTAACATATCTGGACAGAGAGGAGCCCCAAGTCAGAGCCTTCAACGCATTATGAAACACTGGACCAAGCTCCCAAAAACAAATGTGTGGAATTTTTGCACTGGAGTTTTTAAGGCTACATAAGTATCTGCCATAGTGAAGGAGGACAGCCTAAACTAGATCCTTCACAGCCATGTTTCCTATAAGGAAGGACTAGTTTGACTCTCTGCAGAATGAAGAATGGCAAGCACAGTCTGTTCTCTGCTCTGCAACCTGCTCTCTCCTTCTCCAGCCTCTTGCTGGAATCAGTGTGAAACCCAGTGCAGACACTTGGAGTTGGGCACTGAGAAAAGGGAGATTTGTATGCAATGAGTCTGTGTATTCATGCATGAGAACTGTGGCGACAATGGTAATAGTAATGCAGAACAAGACGGAAATGGGATGAAGTTTTTTTCAGGATTAAAATAAGCAGAACAAGAGCCAGTTGTTGTTTTGGGGAAGAGGAAAGCAGCTGATGTCAAAACGTTTCACCGACTTGGCAAAAATGCCAAGCTGGCCCTCCCTGCAGAATACATGGACTTCAAAGGGCTTATCTTGAATAAGAATTGAGGGAGCCAGATCACTTTTTCCTACATAAATTCAGCTGAGGTTAAATGATATGCAAGGCTACATCCCAAGGGTGTGTTTTCCTTCTGATGCCAGCCAAGTTGCTGACACCTCTGCCTGCAGGTTTGTGGGATCAGTCTTGCTTTAGCTGCACATATCCGGAGGGAGCTCCGTTCTGACCCAGCACCAGAAAGAGTGGGTCACCCTCTCACAACTGGTCACTTCAGGAGTGCTGGTCCACAGTGGGAATACTGAAACAGATGACGAGGCCCTTGCTCCAGCAGTGAGCCAGTACTCAGGAGGGGCGTGTGGTTCTTAAACAGGATGCAGGCTGAATAACCCTCCATTCCTGAAGAGGGTGGTCCCCAAAGGTCAGGGCTGCCTTCAATGGTGTGGCAGCATGAGAGGAAACTGCCTCAGAGGGTGCTTTCATAATGCTCAGACTATGAATAAATTCAGCCTGTTGTACTCTGGGTTCCCAAGTGTTACTCATAAAAAATGTGAATAACGAGAACAAGGTTAGGAAAAGAACAATTCTCCACCTAAACTTTCTTTACAGGGTGAACAGGGGTACCCCTCCCCCCACCCTCTGTCTGATTTCAGACAAAGGGCTTTGCATGATGTGTAGTTCTCTTTGCTGCCTGTAAGGAACATATGGATTGTAGGTGATAAAAACCTGGAAGAGCTCAGTTCGCGGAGTAACAGAATACCTGGGGTTGGAAGGATCCTCTTGATGTGATCTACTGCAAACCCCTACTCAAGCAGGGTCAACTACAGCAGGTTTCTCAGGACCATGTCTAGTCAAATTTGCAAACCTCCCTGGGCAGCTGAATGGACAGGCAATGACCAGAGACCTGATGTTGGTACAGATAATTTTGACACTTTTCACCTTTACGGTAAATTATTAAAGTACAATCTGAATAAATGTACTTGATATTCACTCACTGACTCCAGTTCTGGTGAGACTGGATATAAAATCATGTGGACCAAGGCTGATTCATACTCAACCTAGCTGCATGATTCTGGGAAGAAGACAGTCAAAGAGACAGTTGGGTGCTACATGGGATTAACACACTGTGGTCCCAGGGGAACACTCCCAGTTCAGGACAGCAGCAGCCATTACTCCAGTCAGTGCTGTGCTAATTTAGTAGAAGGAGGACCAAGGGTCTCTGAACCTGTTAAAACAATGAATCCAGAAAAAAATAAAGAATTTTCATCCTTTAAAACACAAAGGGTTTTCTGAGAATATTTGCCCCTTCAATTCCAGAAGACAAGGGAACAGATAGGGTCATGCTTTCTGTTCCCATGCTTTGGAGCCAACACTTTACCCTGACCATCACTGTTACCAAGGCAGCATCACAGTTCTGGCAAGAGATCTTATCTGAGATCTTAACAGAGGCACATTTAGGCTATTCAAGGCAGTTTTACATTGCTCAAGCTAAAGTCAGTGAAATGTTTCAATTAGCGAGCAAACACAGTCTGTCCATTTCCTCTGTGTGATGAACAGAAATCTGTCTGCTTCCTCCCCAAGTATAGTACAGCATGTCTAAGCCACTGGCTACTATAATTAGAATGGGAAAAAGATTTATGTGGCACTATAAAGGTGAACTGGATGCTTTGCAAGTACAAAACCACTAAAGTCGTTCCTAAAGAATTCAGAGTCAAATGTAGTCAAAAAACACAAGTCAGTTGTCTCCAGGGAAAAATGGATCCTGCAGAGATGAAGAATCACCAGGGCAGCAGGTCTGAATGATGGATCTGGAGAAGGGAACTGTTGGGCTGAATGACTGGATGTCACTCAGAAACACTGGAGTTTCATTCCTAATCTGCCATGGACCTCATAGGTGACCTTCAGAAGTCAAGGATTCTGTGCATGAGTCCTCCCTGTAAAACTGGCATTACTTAACTCATTTAGTTTCCAAAATAAAGGCAGGCTATGGAACAGAGGCTAGGACAAGACAAGAGGTACTGTGGTGGGATGGCATCAGGAGGCACTTGGGAAGCAAGAGAGGAAACGGGCAAAAAAGAGGAAAACCTCTGAAGAGTGAGGAGGCAGGGAGCCAATGGCAAGAGTAGGAAAAGAGATGGGATCCTTCAAATGTATGGGAAGAGAAGGTATATTAACAAATTTTTGGTTAGGCTAAAGGGAGTTCAGAAAACCTGAAAGAGAAGCTGTTCATGAATTACAGTAGCTGGAACAGGTAATGGCCAGAGCATAGAGAAGAACTGTTGTCATGGTGATAGAAAAACAAGGATCACTTCAAGAAGAAGTACTGAGATAGAAACTAAATGCTTCAGATTAGGCCTTTCATGAGACACCAGTGATGTGAAATAAAAGGAAAGAAGATAAAAAACTCCTCCCTGAACTCAGAAAAAAAATAGAGGAAGTACAGAAATCAGATTTGAGAGAACTCATACTTCTATATGGAACAAAATTGATTTTAGGTAGAATTAATATGTAATAGTAGCAAGAGGTTCAGGAGAAGAAATTTTAAAAGCCATGAGGATCTACAACTGGATAGTCATGGACAGAATAGAAGATCATTTATCCTCTAGAAAACTGCAGGCAGAAATGATCAAGTGCAATCAAGGGAGGAGCATGGAACGATCAGCAGTGCCAAGTTTCAGGGGCCACCAGACAAAAATCTCCAACTACACGTTTTGTGTCACCCACTCTGGACACACACTTCCCCTCATTTGTCAAGATGAGGATTCAGCATGATGTTTCAAATGATCCTGACGAGCAGCAGTAACTGAAATTCCAAGTGGCCAAGAAAACACTTGTTGCACACAAACACAGTCTTTGCTTGCATTTCACAACATTGCACAAGGCTTAAAAAGTAATCTCTGAATTTGCACACCCATATTGCTGTGTACACAGAGAGTGGCCAAACAGATCTGGTGTGCGTTGAAATTCACGCCATAACCAGAGCCTGCCCTCTTGCTCCATACACACCAAGGGCTTGGCATTGCAGAGGGCATTTGAGCATCTGGACTTACGCAGGAATCTTTGAGAAGTGGAAAATAGACAGAAGAGCAATTAAATTGCTCTTGTTAGGCTAAAGGGAGTACAAAGGAGCATGGTGAAAAACTGCGCATTAATTGCAGAACTTGAAGAAAAAAATGGGCAGAACAAAGAGAAGACTTTTAAAAAGGGAAAAAAAGAAGACCCAGGTAACTACAGGCATGTCAGTCTCATCTCCATGCCCAGCAAAATCACAGAGCAGATCCTCCTGCAAACTATGCTAAGGCACCTGGAAAATGAGGTGATTGGTGACAGCCAACATGGTTTCACTAAGGGCAAATCATGCCTGAGAAATTTGGTGGCCTTCTACGACAGTAATGGATAAAGGAAGAGCAACAGACATCATCTACCTGGACTTGTGCAAGGCATCTGACATGGTCCCACATGACATCCTCATTTCTAAAATGAAGAGACATGGATTTGATGGATGGACCACTTAATGGATTGGGAATCGGCTGGATGGTTACACTCAAAGAGTTGTGGTCAACAGCTTAATGTCCAAGTGGAGACAAATGACAAGTGGCATTCCTCAGGGGCTAGTATTGCGACTGGTGCTGTTTAACAGCTTTGTCAGTGATGTGGGCAGTGGCATTGAGTGCACCCTCAGCAAGTTTGTCAGTGACACCAAGCTGTGTAGTGTGACTGACATACTGGAGGGAAGGGATGTCATCCAGAGAGACCTTGACAGGCTTGAGAGATGGGCCCATGTGAACCTCATGAAGTTCAAAAAGGCCAAATGTAAAGGTCCTGCACCTGGGTCAGGGCAATTCCAAGCACAAATACAGGCTGGATGGAGGATGGATTGAGAGCAGCACCGAGCAGAAGGACTTGGAGGTGCTGGTTGACAAGAAGCTTGGTATGTTTTGGCAATGTGTTCTCACAGCCCAGAAAGCCAACTGCATCCTGGGCTGCATCCAAAGCAGCGTGGGCAGCAGGGTGAAGGAGGGGATTCTGCCCCTCTGCTCTGCTCTGCTGAGACCCCACCCGCAGTGCTGCATCCAGCTCTGGGGTCCCTAGCATAACAAGGGAGTAGGTCCATTGGAGGACCATGAAAAAGATGATCAGAGGGCAAGAGCACCTCTCCTATGAAGACAGCCTGAGAGAGTTGGGATTGTTCAGCCTGAAGAAGAGAAAGCTCTGGAGAGACCTTAAAACAGGCTTCCAGTACCTGAAGGGGGCCACATAAGAGCTGGAGAGACTTTTTATGAAAGCATGTAGTGGCAGGACAAGGGAAGTAGCTTTAAACTGAAAGAGGGCAAGTTTAGATTAGATATTAGGAAGAAATTCTTCCCTGTGAGGGTGGTGAGGCACTGCCACAGGTTGCCCAGAGAAGCCGTGGATACTCCATCCCTGGAAGTGTTCAGGGCCAGGTTGGGAGGGGCTTAGAGCAACATGGTCTAGTGAAAGGTGTCCTGTCTCAATGGCAGTGGGTTGGAACTAGGCGATCTTTAGGGTCCCTTGTAACCCAAACCATTCTATGATTTGTAATTACGCGGATAGAAAAGCAAGGGCCACTCGAGTTGTTTTGCATGCTGTCACGAGATGCTGCTTTAAAACAATTGGTTATGACTTGTGTGTCTCTATTGACTTTGATTTACAGCATAACAATATTCCCATTCCTGTGTTTATCACATTCCAAAACTTTAAGAAGACTTTACTCATTTAAGTTATAAATGCATTATAACCAAATTCTGTATTTTAATTATTTGCAAATCACATATTATCCAACCTACAGCTTACTGACTGGTGATGAAAAAAAGCTACCCCCTAACATTCAGAGCCTTTTTTCTTTAATCCTGGAGTTAAGGTTTTATGAGTTCTAGCAGAGTATGTAAAGGTAACATAGAGCAGAGACTGAAAGAAAATAGCTAGAAAATTGAAAGCATGTTTAGGACTGCTGTGATGCTTTTTAGATGTGGAACTCTGTATTCCTAAAGTGAGCTAAAAGCAGTGGCTGGTGTGGGAAGTTAATTCAAAATAGATGTGGGTTGAAAGACTGTGTAGAAGACTAGGAGACGTGGTGATAATGATAGTCATCAAACAGGAACACGTGGTGGTGAAGCATTTTTGGAGGGGAAACTCTGTCAGTTTCGATGCTGTTTTCATGTTATATTATTCTGTGATGATACTCTAGTAAAGCATTATGGAAAGCTGAGGATTTTTCAGTCTCCTTCTGTGGTGGATTGACCCTGACTTGATGCCTGGTGCCCACCAAAGCTGCTCTGTCACCCCTTCTCAGCTGGACAAGGGAAAGAAAATATAACAAAAAGCTCATGAGTTGAGACAAGGACAGGGAGACAAAGCAAATTACAGTCATGGGCAAAACAAACTCAACTTGGGGAAAATTGATTCAATTTATTATCAACCAAATCAGAGTAGTATAATAAGAAATAAAAACTAATTCTCAAAATACCTTTCTCCCAACCCTCCTTTCCTGAATTCACTCCTGAATTCTCTACCTCCTCCCCTGCAGTGGTGCAGAGGGACAAAGAATGGGGGCTGCTGTCAGTTCATCACATGTGTCTCTGCTGCTTCTTCCTCCTCAGGAGGAGGCTCGTCACACTCCTCCACTGCTCCAGTTTGGGGTCTCTCCCACAGGAGACAGTTCTCCATGAAGTTCTTCAACATCAGTCCTTCCTACGGGCTGCAGTTCTTCACTAACTTTTTCAACAGGGATCCTCCACAGTGTCACAAGTCCTGTCAGCAAACCTACTCCAGCATGGGCTCTTCTCTCCACAGATTAACCAGTCCTGCCAGGAGCCCGCTTCAGCATAGGCTTCCCATGGGGTCACAGCCTCCTTCAGGCATTCCCCTTGTTCCTGGTCTGGGCTCTTCCATGGCTGCAGGTGGATCTCTGCCTCCCCCTGGACCTCCAGGGGCTGCAGGGGCACAGCTGCCTCACCACCATCTGCACTGGGGGCTGCAGAGGAATCTCAGCTCCAGCACCTGGAGCACCTCCTGCTCCTCCTTCACTGAACTGTGTGCCTGCAGCGTTGTTGCTCTCATGTTTGCTCACTCTTTCTGGCTGCTGCTGTGCAGCCTCTTCCCACTCCTTCCTAAGTCTGTTATCCCAGAGGCATTACCAGTATCACTGATGGGCTCAACCTTGGCCAGCAGTGGGCGGGTCCATCTTGGAGCCAGCTGGCATTGGCTCTGTTGGACATGGGGGGAGCTTCTGGAAGCTTCTCACAGAAGCCACCCCTGTTGTCTCCCACTACCAAAACCTTGCTATGCAAACCCAATAGACCTACACAGAGGTCTCTCAGAACTTTCCCCAATAACATTTTAGAGGCTGTCATCCTGAACCTGATTTCAACAAAACTTTCTCTTTAATATGGATGTATGGCACATATGGATGACAAGTCCCAATGTGCAATTTTATGTTTCTATTGCTAAGGCCATGTGATACTTAATCCCCGTCTTTCCATCCTGCTTGTGATTATACCGATGGGTCAGGCCAAGTTATTTTATTTGTGCAAGTCACTCACCTCACAGACAATAGCAAATACTTCTCCTGGTTTTCTGGTATCCTTTGCTGGTAAAGCTGTGTAAACAAGTGCAAAGCACACAGAATTTTGACTCCCAGAGTACACAGAGGTGTGACTGTAGTTTTTCCTCTACTCAGTACCATTCTTTCTCCCTCAAGAAAATACGTGAGGTTTGTTGACTGGAGCTTCTCATGCTGCTTTGAGATGCCTTGCCAAGTTGTATGTTATCCCACTTCCTTCCTGCAGGTAATCCAAACAGTGGAGGCTTCCACAGGAGCCCCACCCCTCACAACAGCACCACACAACTTCTTAGCTCTCAGGGCCTCTCTTGCAGCACGAGAAACGTGGTGGCTCAGCACTGGGCTCAGCAGGAGCTCTGTGAACATGCCACTTCTGAGGGCAGACCTTGAACAGGAGAGTTCTGCGACCCCACTGTGCCGAGCCCAGGAGATGCCGTGAGCCAGCGGCAGCGCTGGGCAGCTCCGCGCCGTCGCGCAGATGTGGCAGGTATGCTGATGTAAGGCCAGCTCCATTGGCTCAGTCACTGTGAAAAGCCAGTTTACTTAGGAAAATGAGATGGAGCAATAGGCTTACAGCACCACTGGAAAATTACTGTGTGTCAAAGAGAGGCTAAGCAGTGAGGACCTGAACTTCTGCAGATTAACTAGGGCAAGACCTAAGTCTTACAGGTTTGCCTTGGAGTTTTGTATCTGGGCAATAGCCTGGAACCAAGAAACTGGACATCCCCTCTGACTCTTTATGTTTTGCATCCTTCTGTAATTTTGTTCCTTTTTAACTGACAGTAAGATCTAGTTGTTCATCATTATTTGGTAGATGAGGATTCTGGTCCTGGCTTTGCTGCTGAATTGCTGTGCTCCTTGTGAACGTTCATGCAGCCTAGCCTTGCTTCTCTCTTCAACTCCTCTGTCCATCTTATCTGCAGAGATATAATCTCTCCTCTGAAGAGGTGGTCCCTATTACAGGTTTGGGGGTTTTTGGTAGCAGTTGCAGCCTTCTGGTGCACCATCACATATAGCAAGATTAACTAATATTTTCCCTATGCCTCCCTGGAATGTTCTCATTTAGTAGCTATTCCACACGCGATTGCCTTACATCAGCATGGTTTTACTTCTGTTTCTTTTTTAAATTATGGTTACTTCTGTCACCTACTTCTCTCACTCTTTGACACAAAAGCAGACTTTAAAAATAGAGTTAGAAATAGGTTTTTTCTACTTCTATAGCTGACATCTACCTCTGTTTCCCTGTTTCCACTGAAGTATTATTCAGTGTATCTGGAGTATTTGAATGCACATAGTTCAATCTCTTACAGTTGGACTTCCATGTTTTATATCAACTCACCCCTTTTTGCTTGTGCATTAGTGATGTCAGTATGCAATCTGTCTAGTTCTCTTCTTCTGCACTGTGTCTTTTTCTTATCCATGTACTTCCTTACCCATCTGTACTCTTATTTTAATTGTCTTTGAATACACATTAATAGTGCTTCTTAACATATGCCACTGCTGCTTTTTCTATTCCATTCCTTCCTTTACTCTGTTCCATGTCCAGTTTCTCTCAGAAGTTAATCATTTGAAATTCATTGCTGTTATATTTTTTTTCCTTTCGGGCTGACTTAGTCATAATAACAAAGCTTACAGGGAAAGATCCAAGTCTTGTTCAAAGATATGATCCAAGGCTCATTACCATGGTCACTATTTTTTAAATAATCTTCCAGCTATTTTCCCCTCCTTTTACAGACTCTATCAGATCCAGCAGAATAGTTTCCTCTGGGACCCACATGTAGTCCAAACCACACATTATGCTGGGAACACAAAATGTGTTCAAATGGTATCTAATCTGACACTTTCTTGTCCTTTTCTGAAGTACTGCTTTTCCTTGTAAGGCTTTTGATAAGGCAGCCTATTAAATGTGCTAAATTGTGACTCCATTCAAGTCTTTATCTAGGAGAGAACCATTTCTATGTTTGTAAGATGAGATGATTGTAGTCTATCTACTGTTATCTTCCAAGGGCACTGGACTGCCAGCCCTCACTGCTGAACTCCTTTATTAACGTATTTATTCTCTCTAGCCTATGCCTATTTGTCCTTCCTTAGGACAAGAAGGATCTTGATGAGTTTCTAAAAATTGTACACCTTAAGGCTTCCTGAAATGCTTTTGGTTTTTTGCTCCAGGAAGGGTTAGGAGTAATTGTGGTAAAATGCCTGTGACTCAGCCTGGTTTGCAGCCAAATGGACATGGGCTCCTAACGAACCCTGAGAATGTGAGCTGTGTTCATTCCCTCCTGTGACTACTACGTTTCGTCCCCCTCTTGACAATTATCCATCAGATTTCTCTGTTGAGGTGTCTTGTAGGTGCCTTCCTAGTGCTGCTTTTGGGGAATGTGACATTTAGCTTTAGTGACCAGGCATTAATTAATTGCAAGCAAGTAACTAACTGAAAATACCCATTTTCAGTAAAGTTTTGTTCACTGCTATTTTAGGCCTCATATGAGTAAACTGCAGTCTTTGTCACACGAGTAATTTTTGTCTCTTACTCTAGGGTCTTATCTAATGGGATCAGATCTTTAAACAAGACTTGGATCTTTCCTTATGTATGAGTTACTCATGGATAGAGCTGCACAGGGCTTTAATACCAGGCCTTCTAAATAGGTACAGTAAATGATCAGAGAAATGAACACAGCTTTCTTTTACATTAATGCTGAGTTCTGATGCTGGACTTTAAGACATCAATTTAACATAAAGGTAGGTCACAGAAAGAGCTATTCATCCAGAGATTCCCTAGAAATTCCAAAACATGGCAATTACCCCACTTTCCTTACAGGCAGGGAAGTTCAGGTGGAGAAGTGAAATGGTTTGCTGTCGGTCCCAAAATGGGATAGGGAATGGAAAAAAGCTGATCTGTGTTATCTTTGGCTCTACGGACCTGGCTACCACCCCCTCACCCAAATCCACATGAAACATTTCAGTGGTGTATCAGCATTCTGAAGCCGTGGATGATCCCTTACGGTTGCAAAATGCCCTTGCACTGGTGTGTGTGTGCATGGGGCATGGGGCACTTTGTAGTCTCCATAGGCTACACATGTGGCTCATTGCTGCCCATGTGCTCTGGTGCTGCTTTCGCATGCTGTGCTCCTTTAGGAGTTTCCTAGTCCCAAATCCTTACCTCCATACCGGTTGCTCTGGGAATTCCTTTGTATTTTCTTCTCCAGAGTACTGGAGAAGAAAAGTGCCTCATTTGTTCCCTCAGGATAGGCGTTCCTCACAACTCCTTCATTTTTTTTTTCTCCCACACAGACATTTTGGGAAACTACCCTTGTCCTCACCAGTTCCAAAGTCCCTCATTTTCTGCAGCAAGCCAAGGGCTTTAAATACGCATGTGTTCCTCCCACACCTTTTCCTTCTGTCCAGAGTGTGAATCATTCAGAGCATCTGTGGCAGGAAGGACAAAGCTGTGGTGGGGGTATTGTTATGCTGGGAGATGCTGCTGTGCCAGGCCTTTGATGAAAAGATAATTGCAGGCTAGATTGATGGTTGCTGGATGCCCAGACCTGTTACTAGGGCTCCACATGTCCTGCATTACCCTTCTCTTTTTCTCCAGGATCAGAAGGGCACTGCCTAAAAACTTTTAAAATTTCCGGATTGGGTGGCTGTGTTGTTCAAAAGCCATCTGCATTGCATCTGAACAAAGTGATGCCATCAAGCTGATTGCAGGGACCTGAACACTTCAGCAATTCATTTCCAAATGGAGGGTGCAACTGGCTCACACTGGTGAAATTCCACACAAAGTCCCGACATTCCTACAGTCCTCTTGGGCTCTGCTGGGCTCCAGCTGCAGTCAATGATTGATACAAAGTCTGGGGCTGGGAGCAGAGTACATAGGAACATGGGTCCTTGTGAAATTCAGAGTTTTGAACTTTTTGAACCTGTGAGTGCTGTAAAGGCAGTTTGAGCATCCAGAACGCCTTACCCAGTTAACCAGAATCTGTGTGCAAGCTGAGCCAGTTTCCCAGTCAGATTTGTCCTGTTTCACTTCTTTGTGCTGAAATAAAATGGATTTCTGGAATACCAGGTCTCATGTTCACTGCATCTTTGCCACCCCAAAAGAGTGCTGTGATAGATCCCATAGGCATAGTCCTAGAGGTAAAAAAAGAAGTATATCTTAACCATACTTAGAATTTGGTTAGAGTTTATTTTTTCACCTATTCGATTATTGGAGCACTGAGCCTTTGACCACCAGAAATGCAATTTTGCATCAGGGTTAAACATGTATATTATATTCACATATAGGTTCTATTGTCTGTACTGTGCTGGAGAACTCAGAATGGCTGTTTCAAACTGGTTTTGCCTTGGTGATTTGGGAAGAATGATTCCCCAGTATCACTCCGCAAAGAAAATTAGTGTGATGAAACAAGAACGTTTCAGTGACGTTGTAGTCTTTTTTCTAGCACATCATTCATTTTACATGACACTGGTTTGTTCTGAACATGTCACTGTTATTCTAAAGCGGATGTCACTGTCAGCAAATTCCTTGTGTCTGTATGCTCATACACACATATGTTCACACATTCACTACTGTTTCACGTGTGTGTTCCTCTTTTTGAAAAAAACTATCAGAGAACCGGACATTGCTGATGATATTCCTTTACCTTTCTTTTTCAAGCTTTCTGAAGGAGTTCAAGCTTTTATTGGCAATTAGTACTGTGTAAAGAAAAAGTTCATCCACCCACATCATAATTATTTGGTTGCTAGGAGTATTTTTAGCAGCATGAATTGGTTCCAAATACAATAGTTTAGAAAGAGACTGTGGCCCAGCAAACAGTGAAACAAGAATACAAGGAGGGGATGAGGCAACACACAACATTAGATGTCAGGATGGAGCTGCACAGAGCTCCCACCTCCCTCGCTGTTGCAGGTGGGTGGAAGGAGAGAGAATGTGAAATAGTGGATCTGTGGTCCTTCCCACTTGCCCACACAGCGGGGCAGACAGCTGCTCAGGCAAGTCAGGAGGTGACCACAGATCCAGCAGAGTCACTCACTGAAGCAGAGCCATGAATAAACACAATGACCCTTACTCATGGTCGATTATGATCTCATAGTCTAGTCTGGGAACAGATTTGCTGCTCTGCACAGACAAATTGCATTGTTCTCTTTATGGAGCATCTTTCCTTCTGGAAGTACCTTACTGGGGAGAAGATAGCTGGGAAGAAAGACCTGACAGTAATTTCCAAAGATATGACTTTCACAGTAATCTCCAAAAAACTTACAAAGATCAAATCGTGTTTTAACCAAGTTGTTGTATCAACCTAGCTGATTTCAATTTCCCTAGTGTTTCTGAGGAACACAATTTCCAATAGTTTGCGTTTCCAAAGGGTAAAAGCAGAAATAGTCTACAGAGTCTCTACATCGGGCACTTTCTAGAAAATGGATGCAACCCATCTCACCTGTACTTGCCGCTCTGCTGGTGGGAATTCTATCCCAGGAACTCTGTGCAAATGCATGAAATTTAGAAAGTGCAGCTGGCTAGAACCAGGAAGCAAAATGGTGCATCTGAGTCTCATTCCGAGATGGATCGGAATGCAATAGGAAAACAAAAAATTCCAAAGGAGAAAAATAAATTTAAAAATCTGTTTTACCTAGATTTAAGAAAATAGTTAATGAGCAAATTTTACAAAAGAGTGTAATAGCACAGAGTAAGCAATTTTTATCTTGATTCTGTTCCTTTAAACCAGCCTGAACTTTGTTGGGAAAAGGTCTCAAGCCATTGAGCAATGTCTGGTTTGGGCAATCATGTTGCTATGCTTCATCGGATAAGCACAGCAGTAATTCAGAAAATGAAGCCATGCTGCATCTGTCATATCATTTAAAATTTACTTCAGTTTTGCAGGTATTTGAAGATTGCAAAATGAGCCACATTATCCTGCAGTATTCTGCCAACGCTGGAATCTGGTCTGAACCTAATTGATTTCCTTATCTTTAGCTTTCCAGAGTGAGTGGCTTCCTCTTCCACCCCCCCGCCCTGCCCTACAATATATTCCAGTCAATGACAGTATTGAAATTCTGACAGCAATTTATATACAGTAACTGACTGCCCTCAGATGAGACGCTAAACAATTCCTGTGCACCAGGCTGCATTTTTCTCATGCAATGTAGCACTCTGTTCTCCTCCCAAACCAGCACTCTTATAAGCACTATTTTTTTTATAAGCATTATTCATGTATAGGCACTATTGACAGTTTTGCATGGAAGACATTGAAAAAAAATTATGATAAACAAGCTCGGAGAAATATCCTGAGACAGGACTGCCCATAAGTACATTACTTACAAAAATAGTCTCCATGTCTTGGAAAAGGCTGTAAATATAGCTCCCATCCTGGAAAGACAGTTATGCACAGAGTTCTCTTTATACGTGCTCACAGTCCAGTGGAAGACACTGGGGCTCGTCGCATGATTAAACGTGTCTTAACAGTTCACAAGACTGACATTTTCCCTGCTAAACAGAGAGACTCTACAATGAGCACCTCTCAGCTCTGCAACAGGATTTTAAGAATTTTGAAGAATTTCAGGACTGCAGGCTTCTTCCATGTGAATGATCTAAAGATATATCCTTATATATATCAAAGTTTACTCTCTTATGGTTTTTACTCTGTATTAATACTCCCTGGTTATGACTAGCATGCATATCTATCATGCTGAGGGGTCAGAGTCAGCCTCCCAGATCCAAAAATTACTGGTTTTGGGAGTGTGGGGATTATTTCTCATTGTGAATTGTCTTTATTGAAAACCAGAGAGATATCTCAAATCATAACATTCCTGCTTTCATGAAAAATGGGTTCATAGGGGGACCTTATCACTCTCTAAAACTACCTGAAAAGAGGTTGTAGTGAGGTGGGGGTCGATCTCTTCTCCCAGGTAACAAGCAGCAGGACAAGAGGAAATGACCTTAAGTAGTGCCAGGGGAGGTTTGCGTTGCACAGGAAAGAGATTTTGATTGCATAGTAGGAAAAATACCTTCTCTGAAAGGGTAGTTGGGCACTGGAAGAGGCTGTCCAGGGAAGTGATGAAGTCACTACTCCCGGAAGCGATCAAAGGTATGTGAATATGGCACTTGGGGATGTGATTTAGTGGTGAACACAACTAGTGGTTGGACTTGATGATCTCAGAGATCTTTTCCAGTCTTAGTGATTCTGTGATTCTGGTTCCACAGGTAGTTCCATCCATAAAAAGGTCAAACATGAAATTTGCATCCAATTAATACCTTGCAGCTTGGTTCTGCATTTTTGTTCCAGATGTGGATGTCTGCCCTCCTCCAGTACCTCATAGCTCCCTTGTTCTCCTCACCATGATGAAACATGAAAAACAAGTAACCCCCTCAAAAAAACCCAAGCAAACCTGAAACCAAAAGGAAACCCCAAGTAGGCATTGATAGTGCTGCCACTTTGTGTGCCTGGTTAGTCCAGCATGGAATGGATACTGGTAGGAGTAACAGTTATCAGCACAGACGTTTCAATTTAAGTAAATTGGGAGCATGGGGTGAGTGGAAGAGCACTTCCAAGCCACCTATTTTGCCCAGAGAAGCTGTGGATGCCTCGTTCCTGGAGGTGTGCAAGGCCAGGTTGGATGGGGCTCTAAGCAATCTGGTTTAGTGAGAGGTGCCCTCCATGGGCACGGGTTGGAACCAGATGATCTTTAGGGTCCTTTCCTACCCAAGCCATTCCATAATTCTACCCCAGCCCTTTTCGCCTCAACAAGTGGAGGCGGTGCCACCCCCGTCCCGCCAGAACCCAGCGAGGAGTTGCTGTGACGCGGGGTGGGTTTTGTGAGGGGGAAAAGTGCCACTTCTTACTGCCTGTAAACGGACGGACGGACGGACGGACGCCCCGAGGGGGCCGGCGGGCGGAGGGCAGGCGGCCCCCGGCACCTCGGTCCCCTGAAGGTGCGNCAAAACTGCTCTGCGCGCAAGGGAAAGTCCTGTGGAGAAGGGGGGGTGCGGGCGAGCGGAGGTGGGTCGATCCTCGAAGCGGGAGTGAGCGTCCCGTGTGTGAGTCGCCTCCCGGGGGCAGCCTGGGCGCCCTGCCCGCACCCTCCGACATTTTCCGGACACTCGTGTGACAGCGCAGCCCAGCCGCGGCGGAGCGGGATGGGGGTCCGCCTGTCCGAGGCCTCTGCCCCAGCAGGCCGGAGCTGCTAATAATTGGCCTGAGTTTATTTTGGGAGCTTTCTGCCCACGAAAGGAGTGGGAGAAGAAGGGGCTCCCGGTGGCACGGGGGTGGGAGGCGACCCGCCGGGGCAGAGCCTGCAGGGCGGGTGTCCCAGGGAGCGAGGGACCCGGGGAGCCGGCCGGGGGCATCCGGAGCCCGCGGGGTCCCGTCTGGCTGCGGCGGCGGCCCCGCTGTTCCCAGTGAGCTGAAGGTCACTGCCAGAACCCAGCAGCTCGCCACCCTCCCCGCTGCCTCGTGAGCGGTGTGCGTGTTGAAATACCCCTTTCCTCGGGAAAGGCACTCGCGCAAATGACGCAAAAAGGGCTCGTTTGGAGTGTCCGGGCTTTGCGGTCGGTCTCTGCCGGGCTGCTGTGGAGGGGGAAGGTGAGCTGTTTCCCACAGCCCTGCGTTGGGCCAGTGCTTGTGGCTGGCAGTGGGACACGGGCACAGAGTCAGTTTTGGACAGTTCTGTTAGCAGGAAGAGGGAGAGGTGAAATCGTTTTAGGGAAAATCCTAAAATCCTAAATCCCATTCCACTTTTCCTCATTTCCACAATGTGCTCCCTTACAAAGAGAAGCAAGGTTTGTATAATAATGAAATTCCTGAAACGCTTCCCCCCCCATCCTAGACCTCCACTACAAAGTGAACAGTCCCTGCTTGCTTGAATTTGTGTTCCAAAAAAAAAAAAAAAACCCCAAAGCGATACCTGTAAATTGAGAGGGGGAAGGCAGTTGTAGCAGTTTCTTAAAACTTTATTCCTTCCTATACTGCAATGATTGCAAGTTCACCTCACTCCGGTGCCTGCACAGTTACAGGGAAACAGCTCACTAGCTCGAGCAGGCTTTAGTTTCCTGCCTGTGTCCCAGCTCCACAAAGCCACTAGCACACGCAGCCTATTGGTGAATGAAGAAGCAGGAGAGTGAATNTCTTACTGCCTGTAAACGGACGGACGGACGGACGGACGCCCCGAGGGGGCCGGCGGGCGGAGGGCAGGCGGCCCCCGGCACCTCGGTCCCCTGAAGGTGCGCCAGCCCTTCCCGGCCCTTCCCGCCCTGGAAGCCCCTCCCCCCGCTGGAATGCGCCGGGAGGGAGTGGAATGACGCGGGCGCCGCGGGGTCACGTGGAGCGAATGGAATGCCAACAATGTAGCGAATGTCCCGACTGCGCCCCGCACTCGGCGCCCAGGACGGCCAAGGGGGAAGATGGAGAGCGGCCCGCGCCGCCGCGGCCGCCGCCGCCGCTGAGCCGCGCCGTGCCGACTCCCGGAGGGCGAGCGGCGGCGCCGGGCGCCCCGAGGAGGTGAGCGGAGCGGGTGCGGGGGGCGCGGACTCCCCC